>JARHVA010002071.1:2472500-2750000 GCA_037957365.1 Torreya grandis
GTGTGTAACAAAATCCTCCCAACTACCTAAGGGGTATTGTGGATTTCTAGGAGGGAGACAAGGGTTAGGAGGTGGTGCCTTGCATGTGAACAATTTGTACAAACAAAAAAAATGATTTTAACAAAAAAAATAATTACCAAAATTTTGTGTTAATGGGTTTGAATTTTGCTTATTTACCTCCCCTCCATGGTAGAATTTTCAATTTGTTGAGCTAACTAGAAACAATGGTGTGTTTGCTCCTCCTGACAGTGAAATACAAATGTGGTTCCACATTTGAGGGTAGAGAAGAGACATAAGGCAAAACAAAATTGGTTTTATGGTTTTTGGACTCAATTTTTTTCTTTTTATAATAACATAATGCATAAGCACTATTTACACTTTATATCATGTACATAATTATTACACTTTATAGACATCATATGTGGTTCTTACACTATATATTATATACGTGGTTCTTAAACTATATACCATGTATGTGGTTCTTACTATATATACTATGTACATAGTTATGGCTTGATTATTATTGATCCTACATTTGAATAATGTTTACATGCTACTAAAACATGTCCATGGAATTATCATTCAACTCCATGCAATTATCTAAGAAATAAGGTAGAAATATATTGAGGATTATCAAATAAATGATGCCTTGTTTATAAGAGGTTGTTCCCAATAAAAAAATTAAAAGAAATCTGAGATAGTCAAAGTCTAGAGGTAAATCTAAGACTACAATAAAAGATAAGAGGAAATGTTGGAACTATGGTAAAATGGGTATTTTAATAAATAATGCAAATCTAAAAAGGTTGAAAAGTGTAAGTATGATTCTAGATATTCAAAAGTAAATCCCTCAAGTGAATACTCAAGGGATTTATTATTGACAACTTTAAGTTCACATGTATGTGATAGTGCATAGTTGATTGACTCAAGTGCCTCTTTTCATATGAACCCTCACATGGAGTGGTTTTGTGAATATCAGAATATCAATGGAGGTGATGTCTTATTAGGAGAAAACTTGACCTATAAGATCATAGTTCAAATAAAATTCAAGTTGAGATTTAAATATGGAAGGGTTAAAACTCTCTCGGGTGTTATGGACATTCCAAGTTTGAATAGAAGCCTAATGTTTGTAACTATGATGAATGATGTGGGTGTGTAGGTAATATTTAATAGATATAGTTGAAAGATTGTTTGTGGATAAATGGTAATGGTAATAGGAATCCATACAAAAACATTGTTCAAGTTTGTGGCAAGCACTACAAGTGTTGAATGCAATAGCTCTATTGTTCCTTAGGTGAACAATGTTAGATCAAGTTCCTACATCTCCTATAGATAATATAATGTTGTGAAATCAAAGGATGAGACACATTGGAAAAAAGGCCTTCTAGCATTAAAATCTAAAGATATAACTAAAGGTATTTGTGATTTCTCATTAGACTTTGATTTTTGTGAATATTGTGTGTTTGGTAAGTAATATGGAGTGAAGTTTCCCAATGGTTCTACAAGATCAAAATATATTTTTTATTTAGTTCATATTGACCTGTGAATGTTCCATCACTATGGAAATATTTGTATTATGTTTCTTTTATACATGACTATTTGATAAAATTTTGAGTTTATTGTATCAAGGTTAAATATAAGTTTTTAGTATGTTTAGGGAGTTTAAGGCTCTTGTTGAAAAATAGATATAAAATAATAATAACAAGGGCTTGAGAAGTGTAAGTTTAAGGAGTTTAAGGCTCTTGTTGAAAACTTGACAAAGAAGAAGATTAGGGTCTTGAGAAGTGACAATGGTAGATAATATTACCCCAATGTTTTTGAGTAGTTCTGTAAGGACTATAGAATAGAAAGAGAAAATACAAATCCATAGACACCAAAATAGAATGAATTTTTATAAATAATGAATGGGTCTTTGACGGATAAGGTGATAAACATGCTTATTGGTCAGGGATTAAAAAGAAAGTTTTATGCATAATTAATCATGACTGATTGAACTATTTGATCAATAGATCACCCTTTTTAGTTTTGGTCAATAACACTCTAGAAGAAGCATGGATTGGTAAGAAACCCTCTCACAAATATTAGAGTTTTTAGTTGAGATGATTATATGTATATTCTAAAATAAAAAAGGACTAAACTAGACAATAAATCACCAAAGTGTATGTTTATTAGATATGGTATTGTTATGAATGGATATAAAATATGTAACCCTAAAATAAATAATATTGTTTATAGTTATAATGTTATCTTCAGATAGGTAAAAGGCATTTCAAAATAATGATAACTAAAGGATAAACTTGAACAAATTCAATCTAAGGAAAATAATGGAAAACAAGTTCCCGAATTCAAATCAACTACAGAAGATGAAGTAGAGTGGGCATTACAAGAGGAAGATTCAAAATAATTTGAGGAGGAGGAACAAGATGTAGAACTATAAAATCTAGTCTCGAGAAGATAAGATCAGGTGAAAAGATCATATGATAGGTATAGTCCTGATTTTTATTATATATTTATTTTATTAGTTTTGTTTATTACTGATGAAGACCCAAATAATATAAATGATTATTTCATCTAAAAATAAATTAAGTCTTAGAATAAGGTTGTGGAGGAAGAAATGTAGTCTATAGATAAAAAAATTTAGACATGACACTTGGTAAAACTACCTCTTGGAAGAAAACCTATTGGCTATAAATGGGTATTTAAGAAGTATAATGCAAATTGGAAAATAGAGAAGCATATAGCTCATCTTGTAGCAAATGGATTCTATTAGGTAGAGGGAATTGATTTTGGTGATATATTTCTCATGTTGCATCCTATTCTTGATTATATTCAATTAATTTTTTTTTTGGTTATTATTGCTACTTTTGATCTAAAAAATAGAACAAATGGATATAAAGAGAAATTTAATACATGGTGATCCTTTTAATCATAAGAATTTGAAAATAGAGAGAAGATTAGCCTTGTGTTAGTCCATAAAATAATGAAATGAAAACACTAATATGTTAACATCTCTAGCCTAGTTCATAGGGGGAGCATAATGAACAAAATACAATTGAAAACACAACTAAAATACAAAATATATATAATATATTACCTTCTTTTAATGCTCCAAATGATTCATTGTTTTGCTTGCTCGGTTTGTGCTTTAAAAACCTTTGACAATGGATATTGTGTAGCTCCCTCTCTTCTTGACACCATTATGACTTGACATGACTAATTCTTGCCTTATGTGGCTTGGCTCAATATTTTGGCATTATAACATTATTGATATGAATCTTATGCAAAAAATTTCATTATATCTCTACAATTTCTAAGCTCTCTTTTCAATATAAAATGGCTTGTATATAGGCTTAGGAACTAACCCCAACTCAAGGTGAGTTAAAGTGTAGTTTAAACATGGAATGGGTTCAAATATAATCTAAGTGAGATAACACAACCCCAATAGAGTTAAAAAGTTTCAAACACTCATGATTTGAAATCAATAGGCATGGGTCTCTAAAAAGAGATATTTTAAGATATTTTCAAATGCTTGACAACTCACAAAAGGTAATCATGAAAATTTAGGATATTTCATATTTTTGAATTTCCTTTTTAAATAATTCATTAATTACACTTCGATAATTCAAATAAGCATTCAATTTGGTCAATATTTTTTATTAATTCTAATTTGCTATTTAGCTCATTCAAGGTTTGATTTTATGTGTGCAAGTGCCCCACTTAATAGATCCATAGGCTAAGTTAATTGTTATGATGCCACAAGATGATTAGGGATGAATCTATGAGATATTTTTGTTGCATACGATGGAATACCTCACTTATATTTGCCTCAACATGATTATAAGCTTTGAGGAATGACGCATAAGCAAATTTGGGATGTTAAGTGATTCTTAGGCTTAATTTGCAAAGGTTGGTAGGAATCAATATGAATTCTAGTTGAAGGCCACTGGTGGGTAGTTTTAGGTGTCTATAGTTTACCCCTATTTGGGAAGGCATTACAAGTTGTAACAAAAGTAACATTTTCTCAAATAATGAAAAAGTACTATATTCTTACGACTTCAATGACAATGGATGAATTTTAGGTTCCCCCTTGAGGGAGTAGTTGGAAAAGGGTTGAAAATCAGTCCTTCAAAAGGAGGAAATAATTGGATAAAAAATATGAAGTGGGGTGGAAGTGACTGATTTGCCCATAGGTAGTTATAATCAGTGGTATATGGAGCTACCCCAGTTGGATAGATAAAAAATATGATTCACCCATGGGTGATTATAATCATTGGCATAGGTTGGATTAAAAAGGTAATCATTTGGCCAAAGGCTATTATAATCATTGAAGAAAGGCTTAGGGTAAAAAAAGAATGATTTGCCTAAAGGTAGTTATAATCATCAAAGGGAAAATAATTATTTACCCACATGCAGTTAGAATCATTGGTAGGATAAAAACATGCCCCAATTGGGTGGATAGAGATAATGATTTACCCAAAATTAGTTATAAGCATTATCACAATAAAAATGTACCCCAATTGGGAAAAATAAAGAGAATGATTTGCCTAAAGGTAGTTATAATTATCAACCTTCAAATGGATGGAAATATAATGATTTTCCCAAAGGTCATTAGAATCATTGGCAATGCAAGTGTGATGGTATACAATGATTTGCCTAGAGGTTGTTATAATCATCGGTATCCCAATAATGGTAAATATGATATGGAATATGATGGAAAATAGGTATAGAGGAGAAATATTAATTTAGGCAACTTGCTAATAGGGAGATACTTGTCTGAGCTAGTAAGGGTTAAAATTATTTTGTGATTCAATTACTCTATATGTGGGAATGATTTGGATTAAATCAGGAATGTTGTTGGTGCCAAAGAGATATATCATTATTGCATTACCATGTAGACTCTTAGAGATAATTTTTTATATATCACATGATGGTAGGAATCATGATAGAACACCTTGATAACTTGGCTGAAATTTGCATATGAATTGACACGTGATCTAATAAATAATTAAAAATAATGCACCAACGATAAATACCATGATGACAATATTGATGCATAAATATGGATGTATTAAAGAATAATCCAAAATGAATCATCCAATAAATGTACATAGACTAAATCAAGGAACAACAAGAAAACAAATAAATAGGAAAACAAAAAAACAAAACACTGAGAAAATAAAGAACAAAATTAAAAAAAATAGATAAAAATAAAATGAAACAAAAACAAACAATGGCTACTCATAATGTTAGCATAAACAACACAACATAAACAAGATGACAAACATTACCCTTAGAATATAGGAGATAACATAACAAACAAACAAGATGGGGGAATAAAGGAAAAGGAAGGGGATGGCTGCACTATCTCCAAATGCACTAGGCAAGTGGATGTTGCCTACATAGTTCTATGGACATAAGATCCAATAAAAACTTTAGGAAAAACTTAGTTCTCCCAATAAATGGGATAGAAGAAAATGATGGGAAGAAAAACATGATGGATATTATAGAATAAAAATTGAAATAGACTCATAAAATAGTGAAATCATGAGATATTAGGCCAATAGGGATGGAGAAACTAAATGACAAGTGGTTTATTATGACTTAGTGAGGGTTCCAAGAATCCTTAAGGCAAATAAGTGATCAATGTTTTGGATTTTCTAAATTAGTTTTTAAAAGAATTGGATTTTTTATGTATCTCAACTCAATAGAGAATGACAAGATACTAAATGGCTAAGGTTGTAAAATGGTGAGAGCATTCAAATGAAAAATTGCTTGAAAAATGATGAGTGTGTGGATTAGGTTGCTCAAAAATGGTGAGAGAATGGTTTAGGTTACTCATAAAATGATGAGAGCATGGCTTAGGTTTCTCTCAAAATGGAGAGATCATGGAAAAGGGGTGACTAATATGACCTCAATGTGAATCGAGTGTAAACTACATAGTCCTAGGGTGGGACCTTGAGTCACTATAGTTTCACCTTATAGCAGAGGAATCTGACTAGTGTAGTAATCAACTAAAACAAAATAGACAAAGTTGGAAATGGCACAGTATGACATAGGCATGGCAAAGTGGCACTTCAAGGCATGATAAATAATTGTTTCCCTTAATTTTCCCATAGGTGGTTATAATCAACAAACAAAAATATAGGTCAGTTATACTAATTTTCTCATAGGTAGTTATAATTAGTAGCACAATAGTGGAACACTAATTTTACCAAAGGAGGTTATAATTAGGCACACTTGATATAGAATGTAATAATAAATGAAGGATGAAACTACCAAAACACTATCATACTACTCCAAAGATACAACCTATGTCTGGGATGTTGAAACAACTATTGAAACTTGATCTAAATCTTTATGCTAAAAGCAAGTTGTGGAACTAATAGAGTAGAACTAAGGTCAAAAGGGTTGGGTAGGGAGGGGTAAAAATAACTTGATAAATAGAAATGGTATGGTAGAAGGGTATAAGATAGAATGGTATGGTACAAGGAAGAAAGTTGATATTATGGTACAATTGAAATGTGCCTTATGGATAATACACTCGATCACTCAAGCAAAGTAAAACTTGAGGTGTATAATGTTCATTGAATAATCAAGTTCATCACCATCACATGTAGCAAGCCTATATGATCCACCACCATATTTTATAATAATGATGAAAGGAACTATCTAGTTGGGTTTGAACTTGCCTTTGTATTTCTTCTCTATTGTGGTATTCTGCTAGTTTTCTTTAAAAAAATATCACCAAGATCAAATTCTCTATGTTTAACACATCGATTGTAGTGGCCATAGAGTCAATTTTGGTATGCTTTAAGGTTATTGACTATGGCAAAGCATTTATTATCAATTATCTATAGATATTACAAGAGAGGTACTCAATAGTCTTCATCATCTATGACATACTTCAAAGAGATGTACAAAGAAGGTAACTCGACCTCAATGAGAAGAATGGCCTCAGTGCCATAAACAAGTGAATTTAGAGTGGCTCTTGTTTGGGTATAGTGATTGGTACTGTATGCCCTGAGGGAAAAAAATATTTGAAGGTGCCAACTATGGTCAACATCATTGAAAATATTTTTAAGGATGTTGACAATGGTTTTGTTAGATGCTTTTGCTTGGTCACTACCTTGTAGGTAATATGTGGTTTAAAAATGTTGAGTAATTTTGTACTCAACACATAGTGATTTGACATCCCTATTTTTGAATGATCAGTCATTATTAGATGTAATGTTGAAGGGGATACCATAATAGTAAATGAGATGGTTAAAAATGAATTTAGAAATTTACTTTCAAATCACATAAGTGATGGGTGTAGTTTTGACCCACTTAGTAAAATAATCTATGATGGTAAGGATATGTTTATGGCCATCAGATGAGGTAGGGTTTATCTTCACAATGAGATCAAGGCCCCAGGTATCAAATGGCCATGGTATAATCATTAGTTTTATATTCTTGTCTAAGTCATGAAACATATTGGCATGTCATTGACATTTATCACACTTTTTAACATATGCAACTACATCTACATCCATCATTGGCCAATAATACTTGATCCACAAAATATTTTTGGATAGGATGGCCCCACTAATTTTGGACCTACATACTCCATGAAATTCTCTTAATGCTAATGTAGATTATGCCAAAGTTAAATAATGAATTAGATTTCCATAAAAATTGTGGTGGTATAGGGTTAACCCAAGTAAGGTATAACATGCAGCATGGTGGATAAAGGCCTTGGAATATTTATAGGATAGGTCTATGGTATAATTGGGTCATGGATATAGGCATAAAGGTTAGAATACCATATAGATTTGGGACAAAAAATATCACAAATCATTTTAATGGTTAAAGGTTCATGAACTGGTGCTAGATGATTTTCAATGAGAAATTGGTATTCTTAGGTCATATTTATCTGATGATTAAGAGAACCAATAGTGGCCATGGCATATATTTTTCTATTAATGGCCCTTGGTATATGCTCAAATTATACATTAGTATTCTATTATTTGAGAGTGTCGACCATGGCCTTGTATGGTACCATCTTGTCATCCTTGATTTGAAAATGGTTTGTAACATGATTGATGATTAACTAAGACTCACCATAAACCTTTAGATGTTGTATGCTCCATTGTAATACCTATCAAAGCCTTGTAAAAAGTGCTTCATACTCGGCCATGTTTTTGGTATAAGGAAAATTGATCTTGAATGACTTAGGGATTAGATCCCCCTATGGAGTGATAAACAAAAGGCCTACCCCTGATCCATGTGTTGTGAATGATCCATCAAAATATAGCTTCCAGTGCTACTCCTCAAGAGATGTTTCAATGATATTCACAATGGATTCTTTGGAAAGTGGAATGTTAGAGGTTTTGTATTGATAAGGGGTACTTCAACAAGTTGATCTACAAAGACTCATCCCTTTTTGGCTTTTTGATTGACATATTCTATCTCAAACTCATTGAGAAACATGATCCATTTGGCCATATGGCCTTGTAAATCTATTTTATATAGTAGATAATTGAGCAGATTAACTTTATAAATAACCATGGTCTTATTATTCAACATTTAATATCATAATTTTTTTAAAAAGAAGACCATAGCTAAAAAAGCTTTTTCAATGGGTGTATAACTGTGCTTATATACAACTAGTGTAAGGCTTAGATAATATATGACATGCTCCTTTCCATGATCATCATGTTGAGCTAGAAGTTCCCCTAAGGCTTTGTCTATAGCTAACAGGTATAGTAAGAATAACTTTCTTGGCATAAGAGGTAATAAAATAGGTGGACTTGTTAGATAGTCCTTCAATTGTTGAAAAGCTTTATGGCATTCATCATCCTAGTGAGATGTTACACCTTTCTTCATTAGATGTATAAATGGATGGCATTTTTTTTTCCAACTAAGAGATGAAGCATCTAATGAATTGTATCTTGCCCTAAAAACTATGAAGCTACTTTAAATTGGTTGGTGGTGGCATCTCTGTAATGGCTCGTACTTTGGATGTATTGACTTCAATACCCCTATGAGATAAAATGAAGCCAAATAATTTACTTGAAGTAACTCCAAAAACACACTTATTAGAATTGAGCCTGACTTTGTATTCACATAGTCACTTAAATATTCATTGTAGTGCTACTAGATGATCAGCCTTAGTCTTTGATTTTTCCAGTATGTCATCGATGTGGTATTCAACAATATCATGCATCATATTGTGAAATATGATGATCATCGCTCTTCATCAGGTGACCCCAATATTTTTGAGACCAAATGGAAACCCTATAATATAATGTTCTTTATGGAGTGGTGAACATTATTTTACATTAGTTTTTTGATAAAATTTGGATTTGGTTGTATGTTAAGAATCCATCCATTAGTGAATGCATTTCATACCTGGTTATGGAGTCGACAATCATGTCAATGTTTGGTAGTGGAAATTCATCCTTGGAGTAGGCCTTGTTTATGTATCTAAAATTAGTGCATATCTTTATTCTTTCTCACTCATTACTGACTTGTACCATATTAGATATCTACTATGATAGTCGATCAATTGAATACATCTCACTTCCAAGAGTTTTTCTTACTCTTTCTTCACTAATACAACAATGCAAGGATGCATCTTACATAATTTTTGTTTTACTAGATTAATGTCAAGATAAACACAAGGTGGTGTATAACCAAGGTAGGGTCAAAAATTGGCCTATTAGAATAGGCCCAAGCAAATATATAAACAGATTCCCTCAGAAGGGATGTAAATATTTCATGTTACTCCTCAATGAGGGACACATTTAATTTGATACATTTTGGGTCATCTGGAGTCTTGATGTTAACTTTCATAGTATCCTCCATAAGAAAAGTTGAACCATGTTCTATAATGGTTCACAAAAAATTGAATTGGCCTGTAACAGTATAGTCCTCTGTTAGGATGGGCTCTTCAATTTCTCTTAGGTACGATGAATCAAAATCTCCCAATGGTAGGGATGGCCATGTGACAAATATTGATGGAAACTCTTAGATGATTTGATCAAAAGCCTATTGTTCTTCAAGATTGAACTTGGACCCATAGGCAAGTTCATTATTGGTGTTCTCTTATGCTATATTTGAGAAAGGTTGAACACCCCCATTTAATGGCACCCAAAAGTAGTTTTTAACACTAGAATGGCCTTTCTCTTTGCTATTTCCCTAGTCCAAAAGTTCCTCATAGAGGTTTTCACTTTGAAACCTCAATGTTTTATTTAATTGTTTATGGCTAAGGGTGTTCACCTATTATTCAAATAGGTTGTAGGATCCAGTTTGATTGAAAACCCTTGTTTGTGGTCTCCCAATGGAACATTGTTCCTCATGCCTAAAAAATCATAGAAGGCCTCATCATTCTATAACTCATTGACCAACACTATTGATTCTTATTAGTCTCAATTTATCAGTTGAGGGTAATATAATGAAAGTGGATTATGTGAAATAATTGGTCAAAAGGTAAAAATGGCATTAGTGTCAAATAAATTAGAAGTGGTTAGGTCATCAAAAGGGATATGATCATACTCTGCTTTGTTATTGACATTGTCATCACTAGTCATTGGTGTTAGAACATGAATAAAGTATATGGGGTCACCCCCACATAGTTTAAATCTAATACCATATGTTCCTTTGTATCGAGTGGTAGAGATTGGCTCAAGTGGACCCTATTTATTCATCTCAAAGCCTCCTCCTTCATAGGCATACTTCTCCATGATTTTGTTTGAGATGGTATACTTAGAATTTAGGTAACATTTGGCCATTTTGTCATTATACAACCAGGATTCATCATCTATAAGTAGGTCTTATTCTTGGCCAGTGGCCAGTATGAAAATAGTAGGTGTTAAACTATGCAATTTGGCTTTTCCCTTTTGTTACCATTCTAAGCAAGGTGGTTTGGCTTTAGGTTTTCCATAAGAATTAAGGTTCTATGTAATATTTGCAATACAAAATGTATCATGGGTCAAATATACTCTTGGGCCATTATCCGAGATAGAATAATGATTAGACATTTTAGGATATGGCATGTTGGAAAAGGAATCAAGGGTATCTAGGTCAATGCAGTTGGCCTCTAGTGAAACAACAAGTGTTTATTTTCCATTGTCCTTATTAATAACAAGATTCAAGTCAAAGTGTTATTTATATCTTTGGTACTTGTCCTCTAAATGTTTCAAATATTTGTATGGATGTAAATTTCCATAGAAAGTAACTTTCATACCTAAATGGGAAAACTTGATACAATGGTACAATGTTGAAGGGATTATATGGATCTCATGTATCTAAGGTATACCCAAAATCATATTGTATGATAAATAGAGGTCTAACACATGTCATAGTGTATCATGGGTCAAGGGCCCAATGATAATTGACAATCTGATGGTGCCTTGTGATTCTTATTCTTCATTATCATAAGCCTTGACTGTGATTATTTCTAGTTGGAGATCAAATTTCATGTATCCAAACAGCTTAATAAGATTTAGAGACAATATTTAGATTGGATCCATAGTCTATGAGGACATGCTTCACTTTGTGTCATGTTATGATAACTTCAATGTATAATGGATTTGTATGCAAAGGGCCAAGGGATGACATGTTACTTTGGTTGAAGGTTAATTGTTGACTTGGGGATAGATGTCAAACCAAAGATTAAAATTTGTCTAGAGATATGTCATTATGAACATGGGATTGGCCAAAGAACTCTATTAAGATGTTCTTTTGGATTGTAGACGCATGTAAAAAATTCAAAAGGGATATTTGTGTGGGTATGTTCTATAATTATTCCAAAATATCAAATGTATTTTCCTTCACATCGATAAATGGCTTGTTCCTTACTAGAATGGTGGGTTGTATGGGTGAAGTGGTAGATGGCTATGGGCCTGGTATGGTAATCTTTGATCTCTAAGTTGTGATTGCATAATCAAGATTAGATACAAGACCATTTTTTCTAGTAAATGATGGTGGTGGGGGACTAGATAGGATAAGTCTTGGTTGTTGGTGCACTTCTACATGGTCATGAGTCAATGTTGAGTTATTGGTATGAGGTCCAAAAATAATAACCCTTGCTTATTAGTATGAATATATGTAGTCCCAAGTCAAAGAAAGATCATCGACATGAGTTGGTTGGTTGGAATTGATTATTAATGATCTCATTTGATTGATACTTGGTCTTTTATTGATGGAGATGGTGGATATGCGACTTCCCTCAATATGGTCTATGACCTTGTTTTAGTCATGTGTAATAATGTGGTAGGTATTTTGGTTCTTGGAATCATTCTGGCATTAATTAAATCCATTCATTTGACATTATTGTTGCTACTTATTTTTTTGGTTCAATCTTGGTTGTTGATATTATTGTTTATATTGTGCTAGCCTTTGTTGCTGCTATTGTTGGTTATTATGTTATAAAAAGTGGTTTTGATAATTGCCTTTGTTTTGATTGGATGTGGAAGCTCTATTATTCAATGTAATCTCCCTATTTTCTAACATATTCTTAATTAAATTTTTAATTTACACATAACCACACAAATTATGTATGTTAACCCAATGATACTCATAGAGTTCATTTTGTCAGTACTAATTAGGATAAGGAATTCCCTCAGGATAGTGCTTTAAAATAGGCCAGATGATAAGAATAGTGGTATCAAGCTTGAAAAACATAGATTCAATAGGTTATCCAAGGTCACTAAATATGTGATGAGTAGGCACAATTATCCTTAGAGGAGGGGTTTATAAAGGTAAAGGATTTTATGTTTGTTGCACAGGTCTAGGTTTTTATACTTGATGCATCTACTAAAGAGGTTGTTGGTTAGGAGTAATTTTCATATGTGATGTAGGCTGATCAGATAGTGTTTTCACCATTTGGACATGTTGTGACTTGATTACTCCATTCCCCACAACATTCTTGTTGAAATTAAATGGCTCGAGTTTGTCATAATTACCATCTTGGGCTAGTTGTGATGCTTTCATTTGGACTTGGTTTTGGTTTAGATTATTGTTCTAATTTGACATGGTTATTTAAATGATCCCTTTGTTAATAATTCCTCTTTAAATCAACAAAACTTTTCCAATGATTTATTTAAAAGTGTGTGCACACTATAGCTCCAAATGGTAAGATATATCACTATGTAAATTTTTGGTAAACACAGTAGCTAGTTGCTTGTCTAGTAGACTGTGGGTGAATTGGTTGGCAAGGGCTCTCCATCACTGTAGATAAATTGAAAATATTTCACTGACCTTTTGTTTGGCTCTCTTAAAATATAAAAATGAAATCTCATGCTCAATATTGTAGGAGAAGTGTTGCACAAACTTGTCTGAAAGATCATCAAAATAAAAAAACTAAATTCTTAGGTAATTTTAGAAACCACTCAAAATCTTGTCCTTTTAGATTCCTTGGAGAGAATAATAAGAGGTATATGACATTTTAGTCTACTCACTAGTTGATAAAAAACAAAGAATTTGGTCAAATAGGCCTTGGGGTCTCCTTTCCCCTTATATTTGTCAAATTTTGGTTGCTCGTACCTTGGAGGAAATGGTATTTGTAAATACTCCATGTTGAATAGGTAGGAACACACATCATCTATCTTAAACTTATTTCTCTACTTTTTGGATTGGTGAGGGCAATTGCATCCTTCATTTGTGGTATTTTTTTAGCTAAGAAACTGAAGGGAATGTTATCTGAGGTGGAGGCTGGGTGGTCAAAAGTGTATTACTTTAACCGGGGTATAATGGAGGCATGGTTTGTTGCAGAATGTTGGATTGGTTAGGGAACCAACCAAGAATATGCATACATATATTAGGGTGTGATTTTTGGAATTACACATGTTGTTATGTGATATTTTAGTTAGGGTTTAGTATATAGGCCTAGTTTTAGGGAAACTATGGCTGTGATGGAAGGATATGGCTAGGGGTGAAGTATTGTGCCTATTAAGGTTGATTCAAGACTTGATGTTGACTAGTCAAACCTTGTTGATTAAGGGGAACTTATGAACCAAGTCCCTATCATTGAGCTTGTGGCACGTTTGGCATGAAAGGCAATTATTTTCTAATCAGTACTTATGGAATATTAAAACATCTTGGTTGTATGAATATTTTATGGGAAGTAGATGTATGTTGAAGGTTTGAAATTTGTCACTAACCAATATTCATACATTTTTTATTAGACATTTTTTATGATTATATTGGCATATAACTCTATGATTGAAGAGGTATGTTCATCACTACTTGGAGAGGTAGAACATTGGTTTCCCCTTGTTGATGTGGAAGATTTTTTTGCCTCTAATGTGTGGGTATGTTAGATGGTGCCTATTATTGTGTAATTTATTCATCATTTTTTGTGGTGGAGTAACATTCATCACATTTTATTGAAGTATGGCACTAGTCATTGCTTAACTATTTAATCCTTAAGGTTGCATTCTCGAAGAAGTAGCTAGTTAAGGTTTAGAGGTAATTGTTTATTGAGGTTGGGAGGTAGAAGTTCCTACCCATTATGTTTGAAAACCATTTATGGTGTTAAATAAAGACATATTTTGTTTTAGATTAATTATTTGTGCATTTACACCACTTTGGTCTAGATTGGATGTCATTTGTGCATTGTCCACTATGTTTGGCTCACTATTCTATGTAGAAATAGAAGACACTTTTTCGATTGTTGGGGCATTGAACATGTATTCAACTAAAGTGATTTGCATGAATGGGTCTATATCATGATTTTTTTGGCCTATCAATTCAATTAAGACTCTTATTGAAGGAACTAACTCGATAAGAGGAGCATTTGACATGTTCATGTTGTATAAGTTGCATGCTAAGTTTAGATAGGTTTGGTATGCTCTCTACATCTGTATGAAGTGGTCTTCCATAAGGCCTTTTTCCTATGATAAACATATAAGGGTTTTGATATGACATCAACACTATTGCTTGAGGGTTGTTAAAAGAGGCATATTTATTGCTTTGATTATAAGGAATGTTGTAAGGCACTCTTATTAGACTTAGAAATTTTTTTAGGGGAAAGTCTACTAGAAACTTAACCCCTACCTCCATGGTTCTGATTAATACTTCATCCTTATTTGCAAGCAAGTGATGATAAAATAGATAAGGGTCATAGGCTGATGGAATTGTAACATAATACAGTTATTTTTGGACTTGTTATACAACTGAAGGTATTCTATCTAGGTGTTATTCCATTTTCTCTTGGTCCTACTCCAATTATGGAGTGTGTTGACCAAATAGTGGGCCAAATTATCTTGGCTTTGTTCCCCTGTTTGAGTGTTGTAAGGTGGATAAGGATTTGTCTCACAAATGACATTGTCTCCATATGGATCTTGAACAAAGCCTTCTTGTGCAACCACATGACTATACCCTAGATTTTACATGACTCTACTACATGTATAATGAAACATGTTCAATTCAATGGTGTGTGTTTTGTGATAAAATGGTTAGATTTCTAAAAACTCTAAAAAAATAATGTCTAAAAAGACAAATGTTTCAAACTTGATCTAACTTGGTCAAAGGATGGATTTATATCTCCAAAAAAATTTATGCTAATACTTGGTACAAAACATTCTAACATCAAATATCTAATGTTAAATGTCTCACACAAAAAAGGTCAAGTGAATGAAAAAAAGATAAAATGCCAAACTCTAGGTTTAAAGTGTTCCAAATATGTCTAATCTAGGGAAATAAAGGTTACTATGTCTTTTAGCCAAACATGGCATCAAAATCTATGCTCAAATAGGCATGTGTTAGGACTTTAGGAAAAACAAGCACCAAAGCTAGACTTAAAACAAAGAGGTATTTAATCTAACAAATTTGAAACACTTTGGCATAGACTAGGCACTCTACTTTAGACATGAACTTAGTCAAATTGGCATGAGACATGAAACAAAAGTCACTTGGAGATAGACTATTTTATCCCAAATAAAGGCACAAACAACTAGTTTTTGAATTTGGGTAAAGAATTAACCTAGGTTACACAACACAAAAGAGAAAGATTGGTGCCTAAGCCTAAATTACACAAGGCATAAACAAAAATCAATCAATGTTTGAATTCAAACTTGTCAAGGTTAATTAAAAATTCAACTTAGGAACACTAGGGTTTTTATCAAACAATCTAGACAAAGGTGAATGACATAGCGACACTAGGTAAAAGATCCCAAAGGCACATGCAAATTAGTTTTAAATGTGAAACTTGGACATAAGATAAAACAAGACAATGAAATAACTTAATTAGTGTAACAATGTTATCATGCTATAAATTTATGATTGATGGTTTGTTTCAAGACTCCAATGCACAAAAATTGAAATTATTTGGGAAGTATAACATTACTTGTTTCAATCAAGTGACACACAACAATTTTGACTAAAAATTTTAAGACCAAGGCATGGTGTCAAGTGGATGGCATAATGCCTCCTCAAACAATGGAGTGGCTAAAAAGTTTAATACAAAGGCATGGGGTCACCTTTAGGATATGGATATTTATGGCTATGAAAATATATTTAATTCATTATTTTATTAAGATAAGAAAATGCAATTAGTTTTTAAAAAGAGGACTTTTCTCCCCTCGATGAAGATTTGAAACACTTAGTGGAAATTCTAATCTTAAATATATTTGAAACACCTAGTGGAAAAATATTGCATGATAGCGATGAAATTTGAGGAAACATGGAGAGGATAGCACCCTCCATCAACAATAAAACCTATGAGCTATACATGTCTTTTACTACAATGTTTTATTTTATCTCGATACAATTGCAAAATAACTATGAAAAAAAAATTCAACCACAATCCCACTCTCAATGCAACTTATCATCCAAGCCATAAATCTTAAAGCCAAAAGGATTTTTTCCTTGGCCAAAAATCAATATTTTAATCCAAAAACACTTGAAGCTAAATTGTTTTTTTAATCTATAATAGTTATAATTGAGAAGCCGGTCAGTGTAGATTACATCTAACCATTAGTAAAGCATCCAAATACTTAAATGTATACATATTTCAACTGTATTAAATTGATTATTTAATATATATTTTTATTTTTATTTAAACAATATGTGTGTTATATTACTTAAAATAATATATTGCAAATTAATGTCTAGGTCCTTCAGAGCTCTCTAAACTAGATCATATGATACAACAAAGAAAGTCTAAAATATTTTAAGTATCCATAAAAAAGGCCGCTTTGATTTATAGAGAACACAAACAAATATTATATAAGTATCATAACAACACAATAAGAATAGGAAACCAGATATATGAAAAAGATAATAAAATATCAAATAAAAATATAACGAAGTTGCCAATAATATTGGTGATGGTGTGACATTAAGGCTTTGTGAAAATGTCTGATAATTATGGATACTATATATAGGTGAAGTTAACAAAATTGTTAGAGATAATATCATGATCATATATATAATACTTTAATAATAATAATAATAATAATAGTAATTATTATTATTATTATTATAATATATGATAAAAATATTAATATAATATATGTATATGTTTATTTCTATTAATATTATATAAATATTACTAATATATTAACATTTATACATTATATAATATATTAATAATAATTATATAATATAAATATTAATTTACAAATTATTATCAAATGTATTTTAATATAATATTCATTTTAAAATTATAATAATCAATACAAATTATTAAAATACATATACATACATACATACATACATACATACATATATATATCATACATACATACATACATATATATATATATATATATATATATATATATATATATATATATATATATATATATATATATATATATATATATTAAGGAAAAGCATTGACTTCATAGTAACATCTATCAAAAGCACAAATAGGTAACCCACCTTATGTAAATGACATATGCCTATTTAATACTAGTTTGTATTCATCTAAGCGCATTAAGGGAACTAGTATCTCATGAATTAATATTTCCTAGTGTAGGCCACCTATTTCCATTAGGGAAGTAGTGTGGCAATTAACCATTACTCTCAAATAGCATCAAACAAGTGTCATTTCACCTTGCCAACATGCTTCAAACCTAAACACATTATAGATAAGAGAATAAATTAATGAATGTAGTAATTTCATTTAATCACCAATTGTCCTAGGAAATCTTGCATGTGATCCAATTAAAATACATCATCCCTTTCCAAATTGCACTTGTCATTATTCATTGCCAAAAGATTAAATTTCTATTGAAAGGAAAGTTCATGGTTATTTTATAAATACAAAAAGAAGGGTTACACAACCTATGAGACATGGTGCTATTGTGAAACACAGCCACCAAGATCCAAAGCTAATTAAACTTTACTTCTAACACACCTAGAAGATTAAAATATTTATTTCAAGCATGTTTTCTCTGATTAGTTATTTTTTGATTGCAAATTTGTGGTTAGATCTAAGCATAATTTAATAGAGTATTATTTAGATGAAGTTTGGTTTTTAATATACCACCAGAATCATGGCCTCTTAAAATGTGGCATTTTCAAATGGCCTCTTAGATTTTGGCATTTTCATTGTAGTTTAGGCAATAAATTATTTCTTACCCAATCTATGTGATGGCTTCATGTGAGAGTATCCTATACAGTTATCATTTTTCTATGTATGGGGAAATATCTCATAGTACATTTTCAATCTTGTGATAGGAACTAGGTGAAATTAGCACATGAATGACACACCTGCAAACATGAGACTAATGTGAGAATGGCTCATAGGCCAATCAATGCTCCATATTTCACACTATTGACAATCTTTCATCTGCTTCTACCATGGGAGAGGGAATATTTTTTAGAGGGATGTTTTTTGCTTTTGTGTAACCATGATATCTAAAAAAGATGTCATATTCAAGAGATATGATGTGCCAACTCTTAATGTACATCTTAGAAGGTGGAATATTGTTACCAAATAGGTCTGTTGAAGCACATGCCAAACAATAACACTGATCATGATTTTTTTAGAGATTCAATGGTAGATCCATGGAATAATTTCTTTCCTATTCTATGTTAGTGTGTACATATTCATTGAATATACTCTCACTAGTGAGTATAATTGGGAATAATGTTGGGGTTTCATAAAGCTCAAGGAGATATTATGTCTGGAGTTGTTGTGGCTTCACCCATTTCACTTCCTTTGCTCAAGGTCAGTTAATGGATGAGATTTATAGATCTTATTTTTACTTTTTAAGTGTCTACAGATTATATGATTGAACTAGAAATAGATGAGCATAATGTTTTTCCATGTACTATAACATAAATGAATATCTCTATTCTTGTAGTAGGTTTAGAGGCTATTATCTTTAAAAGAAGCAATTTCACATTATTATTTTCAACCTATGTGTTTTTGTTTTTCTATGTGTCAATAATTATATCTAAAAGATTGGGTACAAAATAGGCAATACTTGCATATCTAGACTTAGGAATCCAAGCATCTAAAACTTGTCAAACAATAATATTTGTTCTAATTTGAATATTATTTTGATTTTTGGATTTGAAACTACCAATTTGAAGTGAAGCCTAACCATGGAGATAAATCTAAGTGAAATTAATAAAATAATGGAATTATCACCTTAGAATGGGAGATTTCATGGAATTTTAACTATTCGGTGATCTGGGAAACAATTCGAGTGACGGGTCCACCTCAATTGATGATGGAACTTCTGGGAGCCATAATTTTTGCACAGTAGTTCCAATTGACTCATCATTTGAACCGTTAGAAAGATAAGAATGAGGATAATGTGGTGAGATGGCATGGATATCTTCTCGATGAATTTTGACCCTCGAAAATGCAATGGGAGTTCCCCAAATTTCAATTATAGTAGTGTAGTCTAAAAATAGTGAGTTTCTAAAAATAGTAATTCCTCAAAATTTGTATTGTTGTAAATCATGGAATTCAAATCACTTAATCTCCCTCAAGATTTGTGACCTTCCACATCCTCCTCCCACCTTAAAAACATGTATAAATTAAGATGTAACCTAAAATGGAAATCAAACATCTCTTCTTAGAGATAGACATATGTTTGGGTCTGCAAATTTGATCAATAAAACATCTCTTCTTAGAGATAACATTATTTGAATTGTGTTGTTCTTGTTTCTTGAATTATATTTCAACCAAAGCTTTCAATTTTTGGATCATTTGGCTATCTCAAACTTAGGAGACTATAAAATATGTTGTAATTTGAAGTGTTTTTTGAAGGCTGCCCTACCAACTAGAGAAACCAACTAGAGAAAAAAGTGAGGAAAATGGTAGGTAATTATGGTCAAATGGTTCCACAAATTTATTACCGCTATCTAGTTTTTTCTATCATATGAGTTATATATTCATCTTTTCCCTTATTAATACTGCATAATAGGGGCATTTCCCTTGAATGTTCATTTCTTATTTGCAATCATGCATATTGATTCTTTTTTATAAAGAACTTAATTAAGTGTATTTGACCTATATAATTCATTTTCAAGAAGCATAAAATGAAAACCTATGAATTGTAATGATAGTCAGTGGTAGTATTCATATCCCTGATATAGTTAACAATGATGGTCATATCATTATCCACTTGTGTGAATAAGTAATTCTAAACATGCTTTATTTAGTCCAATCTATTAAATATGTAGGTGGCCACAACAATATGCTACAAGTCACATAGTTGTCTAGAGAACATGTCCTTCTCAGTTCCGTATGCATCAAAACTATGTTGTTAAAGCCCTTCAAAATGTGTATGTAGTCAAATTATAATGCTATAATTTTGTGGCATGCTCATGGATTTTGAATCATTTTATTATCCATATTCAAACACACTTAATAACTATTTAACTCAAATGGGATAAAATATAATATATTCCTACCCATTAAAATGTTGGTAATTATTCACACAATCACTTTTTTCTATTGGTTGACACGATTTCTTAGCCAAAGTAATTGCTAGAGGTAAGAATAATAGTACCATGCCTAGAGGCAGGTACTAATAACATTGCATTGAAATATCATTTTCTTGCTTTTATTCAAACAACTATAATAACATTTGAATTAAAACTTCTATCTTATTTCAATTAATAGGAAAATAAATTTTTTGCTTTAGGATATTTTAGATTATATGTGTTATGCATTAATTATTTATCTAATGACAAAGTTTTTGGCACTATTATTGGAAATACAAATTATTCTTCATAATCACATTTTTATTTTGTATTTTTGAGAATCTAAAATCTGAACAATGTCTCTGCATCTATAAAATTTAAACTCTACTCAAGATTTCACATTGAGGTAGAGTATTTATCTTAATTAAAAAATAAATTAAATATTTTTAAGTAGTGTGGGGTATATATGTTCTTACAAATGTATCCAAATTAATATTTCATCATGTGATATGGCAATGTATAATCTTGAAGGCCTCATCATATACAACCTTGGCATCTAGATACAAATTAAGAAGATAAAATATAACCTACCCTACCTGCATTGACCTTAGAGAGAATAATATAATTATTTTAGAGAGGAAAAAATGATCCTAATACATAATTTCCATGTGATGAAATATTAGTGCAACTAAGTTGGCCTAATGGTGAATAAAATATGCTCCTAGAAGTGAGGTCGCATGTTCAAATCTTATAGGGGTAAGGTATAGTGGACCTTAAAAATTATTATTATTATTATTATTATTATTATTATTATTATTATTATTATTATTATTATTATTATTATTATTATTATTGGTTGTAACTTGTAGCTTTGGGGAAACTCCCAGTCTATTACCATAATCCATAATTATAGTAAAAATGCTTTTGCAAAAGACATGTGACCTCATTTTGGATTCATCAATGTTTTTGACTTTGAAAAATTAGTTCACATGCCTTTTAACTTATGAAAAATTTAATTAAATTATGACATACTTTTTGTTTTATTTTTTTATTTCAATATAAAAATGTGTACCAATGCAAAGGATTGATCCAAATATAATAACATATTATTAGTGTCAAAGGGTAAACTTAAGGAATAATTTTCCTTTAACTATCGATTAAATTCAGCCTTATGGACCATTTATAATTCATTGTTTTTTGTCCATGGAAAATTTTGTTTTTTTGTAAAAGTCAGTTATGCATTTTAAAAAAAAAATCATGAAGGGCTATTACCTATGTTGTGATTAGTCAAAATTGTTTACATCTTATTTAGGGGCATTGAAATGATGTCATAAATAGTGACTTCACACATACAAAGGTATAGGGGTAATAGTCATTTAATCTATGCAAATATCTATTAGAGCATACAATATTCTATCAAACTATTTCAAGGATTAAGTGACATAATGATCGGTTGTATCATGTATAGCGACTACCCTAAAAATTAAATATTCTCTTTATAGTGCCACATGTCTTTTACTAATTGGCATAGGTTCTTTCCATTTTTTTTCATGGCTTCCTCATGATTTACCACCTATGATTTTCTTTAACTCTCATCTACTCCCTTAGCACCACTTGTAATTTATTCATCAGTATATCCCCTTTTTTACTTGACTATACCTTTCCCTATGTTGACCCCGATGAGACTTAGTTCATGTGATGTCACCATGTGGTGATATCACGAGCCTTTGAGCCTCAATGATCTCTTTATGATATTTTTTACTCTGCAGAGAATGTTATCTCCCTTCACCATCTCAACTTGATGAGATCATGTCATGTTACATGATCTTAAGGTCTCAAGCTAGTCCCTTAACTTAGTCAATTTTGCATTTATGCATAAAGGTCCAGACTTTCCATGATGAGGACACATGTGCTAATCAAGGGCTCAGATGAAAGATTGAATCTACAATATCAAACAAATAAATAAGTATAAATCTTTTGAAGAAAATAGTTAAAGAAAATAAAGTGAGTATGTACGAAGGACAAAGCTTCAACTATGATTAAAATATGTAAGAAACACATGGAAAGATATTCCATTTAAAACTAGACATAATTTACATTCAAAACTTCTTGATTCAAACACTAACCACTCTAAAATCTTGAAGTATGTGCGAATATCATTTTACACCATGCATAAAAATTATAAGAATGATTTTAAATCCTAGAATGTAAAATATTTTTGGTGATAATATCTAGCTCAATCAAATCAAAATAACACAATCGATTGCATCAAATAATTAAGTCACAAAATTTCTTAGATGAAAATTTTAGACTGAGCATACTAAAATAAAAGGGTATTATGATGAATCTCAATCATTCATTTGTAAATCAATCATCTAAAATGGCCTACACCCTCTTTAAGTATTTAATTATTTTGACATTTAGATGAGCTATCAAATTTAAGGTCAAGGTTTGCTACCATGTAGTGGGTTTCTATTGGTTTGTTATTGGGTCCACCTCTACACTAGTTGATCTCCTTTTTGTTCCAAGATCATGTGATGTCTCCACATGAAAACATCATGGGTCTTCAAGCTATGGGGGCACATTGACTACTTGGGTTTTCACATTAATCCCCATTGAGCTTGGGTTTATGTGATGTCACCACATAGTGATATCATGGATCTTCAAGCTGAGGTGAGAAGACTTTCACTATTTGGACTATTACAAATGACTTAGGTAAACTTAATAGGGATACATGTCTCAATCTGGGCCCTGAGGAAGACTTAGGCTTTGACAAATTTTCTTCAATAAATCAACTCAGGCATAAAAGTGAAAAGGTCTCAACCAAGTGAATGAAATTTGATGTGGACAGGCTAATTTAAATAGGGGACTTCAATTTTGATTAAGAAAACACGTCTAAAGTCTAAATCATAAATAAAATCAAAATATTTTACAATAAATTTACTCCAATTTTCAAAAATATTTGAAGTTCCAAGGTTGTTTTTAGCAAGCTTCAACTAAACCATACTATGCAAATAGACTAATATCAAAGTGATTAATCATAGAGGTGGCAAGTGTCAAAAATCCAATAAAAGGTAGACTTAAAAACAAGTCAATTTTTTTTTTTCATTTTAATGAAGAAGCCCCTAGACCACCATATTACATATTATTTCATGATTAAAATCCTGTCTTTGTCTATTATAAACCATTGTATTTAAAAAAAAAAAAAAAATTATCAAAATCCTTTACCACAAACACATCTATCAAGAACCTGTTCTTTACTTTCTCATTTTTGGGAAAAAAATGCAAAAAATATGATATCTTGGAAACCACATCTTCTATGGCGATAACATATTTAGCTTTATTTTTCATTTAACAAAAAATGATTTTGACATATGTTTTTTGCATCTCTATTTTGTGAAATATTTTTCTAATGCATTTCTTTCTATAAATATAAAAGATCATAGTTGTTTGAAAGACAATATAACATACAATGTCATAAAAAACATATCTATTATTACAAATTGGTAGGCATACATTAAAAAGATGAGTTTTTATCTATGACAAAGATGGAATTGAAGGAAAAAAGTTCACCATCCAATGGCTTCTCAAATTTTTTGTATGTCAACATTCACCTATTGTCATTGATGAGTCAATAAATAGTCAAAACCTATAATGATTGTGCTCAATCACAAGCCGTATCTAACATCATTTTTTTAAACAAATACAAAGTATGTACATTAGGAACTATTATACGTGTAATAATATATTGAATCGAGGACATGTGTTATTGGTGGTTGTTTATAAACATTGCATAAATAAAACAAACTCTCTTTACATAGGGTAAAGAAAATTGCATCTGAAATAAAAATAAAACATATGCACTATAAATAATTGAAAATAGACAAGGATATAAAGCCACAATTTTATCCTTGTGGTTCTACTACATAGACATTGTTACATGTTTGTACCATCTCTTTAAATCGATTGAAGAACATGGCATGTAATAAAAAAAAATAGATTTTTTTTTAAAACAACAATAAAAATATTTAAATAAAAAAATATAGACACACCCATACATGTTTGTGGTGTTTTCAAGAAATTAAAATTCAAACATAATATGAAGTGTTTTAATTAGTGTGAAAAGAACACATGGAAATAATTACTACTAAATTGTAAAGGCACTCAAAAAAAAATTTAAAATGAAATCAATCATTAAGAGATGGAAATGTTCCTACATTTACAACACTCACTAATATTATTAAACAAGTGTTAAAATTTTTAGGCATGTTAATAGATCTTGAATAAAGGCTTGTTGTGCTTAAAATTACATTTTCTTAAATAAGAAACTTAGGATACAACAAACCACAAAATTGGTTTGATAGGGTTGATCATAAATGTCATGTCAAGTGTTGATAAAATTCAAAAATCACTACCTCAATCCATAAATGAAAAAACACCAATTATAAAATCTTTAAAGAGATAATTGGAGTATAAATATGCATATCAAGTAGGAAGAGTTCATTACAAACTTATTATGGAAACATTACAACAACTATGTGCACAAAAATTGTACATTACTCATAATTTGAAAATTAAGTTTGATTAAAAACCCTTTATATTAGTAGATGTTATCAAAAAAACAAATAATAGTAGCATGTCTAATTAATCTAATATTTATAAAGCTAGTGAAAATAATATATCTTCTAACATGTATGAAATAGGTCTAATAACACTTTGGTGTATGGTTTTGTAAAATCAACATGTATTGTTGCATTGGAGGACAAGTCAATTGCAATAGCACCAGCTGAAGAAAATCCTCCTCTTATAATTTTTAAAGATAAATATTCAAAATAAATGAAATATCCAACACTTCTCTTTGGCAATCTTCATGATGATGACATTGTGTTAAGATTTTCATATCAAAAAATATCACAATGGGATCTTTTGCATACTAATCATTGTTTTGCATATCATGCTACAAATTTATTTTTCAAATAAATCAAAATAATCATAGACCAAGTTGTAAATATAATGAGGATCTAAAATATAAAAATTCAATTAAAATTAAGAAAAATTTTGGCCAAAAATGTCAAATACAAGCCAAATTTAGAAAAGTTGCTCAAATCAGAAAATGGATATGTTGATTTCAAAAAAATATGAATTTCACTAGATTACATGCAAGGTCTTAAAAAAATGTCTTTACAATGATACACCAATTAGGGCCTCCAACATTTTTATTAACTTTCACAAGTATTGAACACTCTTGGAAACCATTAACAAAAGTATTGAAACAATTGTATCAAAACCATTACAAAAAGTCAAATTCACAACTAAATAAACTGGATAAAGTAAATGAGATTTATTTTTTTATGAGAAAAGATCGAATCACTTGTATATGTTATTATAGACATTGTATCAATGTATTGTAGCAAATGTTATGTGAAGACAAAATGCTCCTAGGAAAAATCACAAATTATTTTTGTGTAACAAAATTTCAATGTAGATTAAATTCTCATAACCATTGCCTGGTGTCGATTGAAGATACACTAACATATGGTAAAAACCAAAATTCAAAAGTTATAGTTTTCATATACAGATACATAACTTGTAATATTGGTATTCTATAAAATGACTTGGCATAATTGTATATTCATCATCATATTAGTAGTTATAGAAAAAAGAAATACAAATAATGTAGATACAATTTTCTACAACTATCACTGAAAAAATGGTAATACTTGAACCATGTGAAATAATAAATGAGCATTTAATTGCAATATAAAAATAACTTTATTTTTTACTAAGTGCAAAAAAATATAATGCTTCGGATAATTTTGATACTTTTCTTCACGATTTACAAATAGATGAGTCTCAATACAAAACACAATTGAATAACCCATGATTTTTCTTGAATACAATGCATCTCTAGTATGGAGCAACACTTTCATAAAAAACATGCCATACTTGTGGTAACCCAACATAGACAAAAAATTTATTTTAAATGTATATTTGGTAGCAACATATTATACTTCATATATGATAAAAAGAAACCCAAATATTACACATGCTTTTAAAAGTATACTAAAACAACATGAGAGAATAAACATAGATGTTATTTAGATACTACATAGCCTAGGAAATGTAATTATAAACTATCAACATATGTTTGCACAACAAGCTATTCACTTAGTGTTAACATTACCGTTAAATCATTACTCAAGATCATGTATCTTTATTAAAACATCTTACCTTCATGAAGGAACATTTATTTTGAAACCTCCAATTATATATAGTCAAGAACAAGATGAATATGAAAAGTTTATGTGCCAATCTATTATAGACTATTACAGTGCATGACCTGTAGTAATTGATCATATTTGTTTAGTCAAATTTGTACCTCAACACCCAAAAAAATGGAAATCCATTCAAGTGGAAAAAAATCTAATATATTTTATTAATTAAAATAAACATGTTGACCCTAAAAACTATTATCATGAATGATTATTATTATATATTCCATTCATAAACTATGAAACCACTTTGAAGTAAATTCTTGAACCATGGAAAGATGCATATAATTTGTTAAAAAAAAAAAAAAAAAAAAATTGAATGAGGACAAGTTCAACTATGACATCAATCCTATGTGGGGAGACATGAAAGATGCCATTTACCAAGTTGAACTTGACATTGAAAACATAATTGATACAATATTTTTTTCAAGCAAAATCAATGTTATGAAAGAAGAATACCATTTATAGATGGACTTATCACTTATAAATTCTATACCCAAAAACAAAATTGTAAACTATTTGAAATTAGACACCACCCATTTATTATTGATAATGTCGAATACTATAAACAAATATAGATTCTAAATGATGAACAGGAAGTGATTGTTAAAGATATTACTTTGAAAAAATGTAGAGACAAGAATAATCCATTGTATTTATTCTTAATAGGTGGTGTAGGCACTAGAAATACTTTTATAGAAAAATTTATATTTGAAACCTTTGTTTGCATTTATGCATAGTTTGTTGACAATAATCTGTCTAAGCAAAGCTGCATATAATGTATATTAAATAACATTACATTCTAAATTTTTATTTCCTTTGAATAAGTCATAACTAATTCCATTTGGTAGTGAACAACTTGATACAATGTCCAAATATTATAATCAATTGTGTATAATTTTAATTGATGAAATCTCACTTGTCAGAGTAAGAACCTTATGATATATTGATAAATTTTTACATGACATTATGCAGTTGCCAAATATGTACTTTGGTAATTGACATGATCTTTTATGGAGACTTTTATCAGCTCAGCGCATTCACCAAATTTGACCCTAGGTCAAATTTGGTCAACCCCTCATATATTCAAACTTCCTATAGGGTCTTTCTAGGTCATAAATGATCACATGGTCATGATTAAGGTCACTTAATATGTTTCACCATAGTCTATTGTGTCATTTGTCTTAACATTCCCTTAAGTCATCTTTTTGGTCTTTGTAATGAACTTATATGTATTTTTCATAGTTATTACAAATGACAAAGTGTACTATAACATACCATGTGTGATTTAGATGTCAGGAGTTAGTTTAAAACTAAATAAATGTATTTTTAATGTAGAATTGAAGAAGATTAAATAGCTTCAAGCAATTTAAAGGCAAGTTATATGATAAAGGACAAAAATTAAGCATGTGAGAATATTTAGTGGGATATCTAAAGAAGCCCAAATTCTTTTCTAGGATTGATAATCTTTAACAGGATAAAAAATGACAAAAACCAATCTATCTCCTTCATTGCTCTCTTAGACAAGGTCATATAGGTCAACCAATTTACTCTTGAATTATGGATAGTAGAATGAAATTTAAGCTAAATTCATTTGGTAGAAGTTATTATCATTTATTACCTTCCTTTCCATGGCAATATTTGTTATTATGGTGTACTATGCTCTATTAACTATCCTTAAGAATGCTAGTGACTTCAATCTACCTTCATAACGCTTACACCTTCAGTTTTCCTATTTGTTTATAGTTTTCCAATGCTTACAAGTAGTTAAAATGATATTATAGATCATTTTATTCCTTTACATGTTGTTTATAACCTATTTTTCACATGAGAGCATAAATAGATATGCAATATCATCTTTCAGTTTGGAGTGAGCACCATCAATGCTCTGCAAATAGTTGGTTTTAGTTGTAGTGTTTTGTTCTCTAATAGTGTCTTCAAATCAAAGGTAATACACTTGTATTACCTCCTCTATAATAATGGTGATGGTCTAGGAAAATTCAATAGACCAATTGTGGTTTCAAAGCTTTAAAACCAAGTGGAATTGAAGATGGTTCATATACACAGTCATACTTCAATTTAATAGTAACCTATATGACTATGTAGGAGGTCAGAGATAGAGTGATGAATAAAATATAGAAGTGTTTGGATTAAATTGAGTCCTTAAACTAGGACTAATAACATAAAGGAATTTATTGTATGAATGGTGAGGCCAATACACATAGCCAAATCTAAATCCATGTTCACAGGGTTAAAATGGGACTCATTCCCTTAATATCTCAATAATGTGGACATAGTAGTAACATGTAAAAATGATAGGATGTGTATTTTTTCAAGAGAATATAATGTAAAGGAGTTTCCAATTCCATCAAGTTTTTAGTGAAGGCAATTAGTAAGTACATTCCCATTTGATCCTACATGAATCTATAACTTGTAACCTAGGTGTGTTGATGGTGAGAATGAATGTATGGTCTCATGGTAGGAAATAAGTGAATTCAAGGGTGGAATGGCCATGACAAATTAAATATGGAAAAATGGAGTGGATTATATTTTTTGAACAAGAAAATGTCCACCTAGTGGATAATAGTTTTGGCATGCCCAATGGGACATGAATTCCATGAAGGTTGTTCAAGGTAGATGTTGGATTTGAAAACAAGGAGCTATAATAGTCTAATTCTTGTAGTATTTGGTAACTTCAAAGTTTCAATCTTGGTTACAGACTAGTGAACTCTTTCATGCCTAAGGTAAACATAAGGTCTCTCACCAAAGGAATACCTTTTGAGTTTCAATAGCTTTTTCTTTATTTATACACATCAATTAGATTTGAAAACACCCATCCCTATCCAAAGAGGTCCTATCTTGTTCACAAACCCATAAAAAATTTATTGATTCCCCCATTCTTAAAAATTCTTAAGGCCATCATGGAATGAAACCATCCTTTTGTATCTTTCAATAGATATATCCCTCTAAGACTTGCCCAATATGATGGCATCCCCATATGTACCCTTAAAAGAGTTTTATCATACATAAATGAGTCTTCCATCACATCTATTGAGTATATAAATAATATTGATAATTTTTATAATATGCATCACATCATTGAGGAAAACATTACAATCAGGTTGTTGGTTGTCTCCTTTAGAAGAAAATCTCTTGACTGGCATGGAAAATTTGCACTTGAATCAATCACAACTTGGGATGAGTTGGGAGATGCATTAAGAATAATATTTTAGGATAAGAGCGATAACTTGTCACTAATGAAGTAGTTGACCACCATTAGGAGAGTACCTCAAGAATTCATTCAAGACTTCAACATAATATTTCAAAAGACATGGTATAAAATCTTAATCCTCGTAAGACCAATAGCATGCCATACTTTCCTTTACTATCTTAAAGAATTTGATAGTGAAATTTTAATGATGATACAATCTATGGTAGGTGGCACTCTACCTAATGCCTATGAGGTGGCCATTAGGGAAAATAATTAATTGATTTAGGCTATAAATATTATCCCAAGACCTCCCATTCCTCTATTTTTTGACTTGAAAACTTTTACAGTGGTTGTTACCCATATTCATGTACCTAAACACAAATTTGTTGCCCCTAGTCAACCAAACAAACCTAATGAGGTAAAAAGGATAAGATATATAGAGCAAGAAATCCTAGGTCTAAATAGGATCATTCATTAGAAATAAGTTAAGCTCTTTCAAAATCACTATCAGCCTAATCAATCCTACCCTAATTATCCAGGCAATAGACCTCCTTTCTAAATTCATCCTCAAGGTTAAGGACAACTTGTTGAATTTAAGTCATATGGTGGTTACAATCCCAATGCTCATTCCACCTCAAGGGCACTAGTGCCTACTAAAAATAACCTTTCCCAAGATCACAATAGTCAACCCTCATTAGATCAACCTTATGATCCATCTACCTATGTCAATGAATCCTTCAACCAAGTCTTCATGGAAAATTTGGAAAATATGCCAGCTATGACTGAAGATGAAGTACCAAATAGAGGAGTGATTTATGGTAAGCATGCTCAAGTGGGGTCTACATTGGTAAATTGGTAGAAAGACAACTCATGTGGATTTAATCATCAAGGTTATTCAAGCATGGATACAAGTTTTATAGATGCAAAAACACGGAGTAAGAGGAAGGTAGTTGAAGAAGTTCAAGGGGATGCTAATGGTTTTCTAATTAATGTTCAAACAAGACTAGGTATGTCTAATGTTATTACAAATACACAAGTTAAATAAATCATAATTTTAGAAGTGTTTTCATATCTCAAAATTCTCAAGGTGTTGGCATCATGATTCCTACTAGTGGACAAGCAAAATTTAGTGGTCCTTTCACTAACATTGTAGAGAAACTGAATGCTTCTCATTTGAATGTATCCATGGGGGATACATTGGAAATACTTGGACAAGTAGACCTACTTTAAGAAGAGTTGTCCAAGCTTTGTTTGACAAACAAACAACCTAGCTAAAGAGAGGAAGCCTTAACAAACACCATGAATCCAAGTGAAGGATAATCAAGAAAATTTAAAAAGGTAGACAAACCTCTTTCATTATATGCTATCCATCATTATTGGAAATTCTTTGATGCAAAATTGTCTTCTTAATAGTGGAGCTAGTACTTATGTCATGCCCAAGTAACTAGCTAATAAAATAAACTTGAGGTATGAGATTCATTCCAAAGGAGTGTTATAATTAAATGGGGAAGCTACCAAGACCATTATCATAATCAAAGGTTTGTAATTTATTCTCCATTCTTGTCTTACCTTCACCATTTCTTAAGATGTTATAGTGGTAGATGTACCTCCTCATTTTTCACTTTGTTTGTCAAGATATTTTACTACTAAAATTAGGGGTTATCTAACTTTAGACTGGTCCTACATGGGTTTTAGGACTAAATAAGGTGCAAAAGTGATAATCAAGTCTGAACCTCTTTCTATTTTTCATGTTGAACCTTATGTGCCTTATACTTTTAATATGAATTTCAATGTGATTGAAGAAGATGATCATCCTCATGGTCAAGATCCTCTAACTCTCTTTAATGGCATATATAATGTGTATCTTGATGAGTGGGGAGCTTAGTAAGGTGGAATTAAAGAAACTAGTCTTAGAAATTACATAATTTATGAGGATTGTGATACAGCCCTTGAGGCATATCATGATAACATCTTGTAATAAGTTGCATTAGGAAACTATCTTGTACACATGAGTGATGGTGTGAGTATCCCATCTATGTCAAAATGTGATAGTCATATTAAGAATCCCATTCTACCTAAAAAAGAAGAAAGCATTCCTGAAACTAAACATCAAGATGAAGTAGATGACATGTGGAAACAATTTAATGCCATTGTGAAAGAATTTGAGGAGTTGAGGAGGCCTTCAATTGTTCAAAATGAGTACATATCTAAATAGTTCAACCATGTTTCCAATGAGTAAAAGGAGGAGATTGAGATCAATATCAAGTAAGAAGAAAGCTTGGAAGTTCAAGATGTGTTTGAGGATAATGAGGAAGAGTTTGAGACCTCAACTGAGTAAAAAACAATTGTGGTAAAATAATAAGTGTTTGGTAGATCTAAACACAATTTTGATGACTCTCAATATAAGATATTCCATAGTTTAAATGTACCTAAAATTGGGAAGGTTGTGATGATATCCAATGATCATATTCAAGACTATTAAGTGAGCATGATATCAATGAAGAGTGGTTCTTTACCCTAATATTTTTTAGGTATGATACATACTACGATAGGTGTGTTTTATTTTAGTTAGTTTGTGTTTTCCCTAAGTGTTCATGAGAACACAAGTCTAAGTTTTGTTTCTTGCCTTGTTTCTTATTTCATTATTGTGTGTGGTGTGTTTTGTGTCCTTTTAAAGGATTATCAGTGTCAATAATAGTGTGTAGGTGACTCCATAACCCAATGGATAGGAGAAGGTAACTGGTCTTTGGCATAGCAAGCTTGTTACCCCTAGGAAATTGCAAAAATATTGACCAAATTTGACCCTAGCTCAAATTTGGTCAACCCTATATATACTCAATATCCTTATAGGGTCTTAATAGGTCATACATGGTCACATGGTCATATTTAGGGTCATTTAATATGTTTCACCTTAGTCCTTTTTGTCATTTCTCTTAATATCGACTTATGTCATATTTTTGGTCTTTTTAATGAAATTGTATGTAGTTTTCATAAAAATACAAATGTCAAAGTGTAATCTAATTTATCATGTGTTATTTATATATTAAGAGTTAGTTTAAAATTGAATAAATGTAGTTTCAACATGGAATTTAAAAATATTAAGTAGTTTCAAGTAATTTAAAGGCAAGTTGTATGGTCAAGGACAACCACTTGCTAGGTGGGAAGATTCAAGGGGATCTATAAATGCACCCATAAGTATTTTAAAATATTTATAAGCTTTAACAAGCTCAAAATGATAAAAATTGGTGTATCTCCTTTATCACTCTCCAGGACAAGATCATACAGGTCAACTGATTTACTCTTGGTACAAAAAATAGGAGGAGAGTTGAGTTAAATTCATTTGGGAGAATTTAGTAGCCTTTATGGTCTTCCTTTCCATGGAAATATTTTATATTTTAGTGTAATATATTCTATTAACTATCCTTAATAATGCTAGTGATTTCAATCTACTTGCATAACCCTTGTACCTTCAGTTTTCCTATCTATTTACAATTATCTGATGCTTCCAACTAGTGAACATGATCTTGAAAAGAATTTTATTCCTTTCCATGTTTCTTATAACCTATTTTTAATGTGAAATAATAAATATATAAGCATGATTATCCTTTATTTTAGAGTGAGCACCATCAATGGTTTATAAATAGTTGTTTTCAGTTACAATGTTTTGTCCTCTCATAGTGGAGAAAGATCAAAGGTAACACACTTGTATTACCTCCTATCTAAGCATGGTGATGTTTTATGCCAATAAAACAATGGAGGTTTAAAAGCTATGAAACTAGGTGGATTTGAAGATGTTTCATATACATGGTTAGACTTCAATATAATAGCAACCTACATGACTATGTAGGAGGTTTGAGACAGAGTGTTGAATATACTCTAGAAGAGTATGGATTCAATTAAGGAATTCCACTAGGCCTGAGGACATAAAGTAATTAATTGTATTAATGGTGAGGTAAATACACACATCCAATTATAAATCCATGTTCATATTGTTAAAATGGGACTCATTACCATAATATCTCCAAAAAAGGATTTTTCCCTATACAATGCTATCTTGTAATGAAAATCTATGAGGTTTGAGTAAGTTTTGTGTCTCCATTATTGCAATATGGACATAATAATAACATGTAAACATGATACAATTTGGGTTTTTTAAAGAGAATATAATGTAAATGAGTTTACAATTCCATTAATTTTTCACTAAAGGCACTCAATAAGCACAATCCCATTTGAGCTTACATGAATCTATAACTTGCAACCTAGGTGTGTTGATGATGAGAAGGATCATATGGTTTCACGATAGAAAAAAAGTGAATTAAATGGTGTAATATCCATGATAAATTTAATATGGAACCAAGGGAGTGGATCAAAGTTTTCAAATAAGAAAATTTCCACCTATAGGATTCTTGATTTTCCAAATGAGTACCTATAGGTGAAACAATCGGTATATGTGGCAGACTAGTCTAGACCAATGTGTGATTACAAGTTTAGAGAAGATAATATGGATAATAATGGTGGAATAATTCTCAAAATTATATATCATACTTCCATATTGTGCATAGATAAGCGTCAACACCTATAGGATCCTTATGGATTCTAAACACACACCTACATTTAACGACAATCTACAAACTAGTCTAGCCATATGAAAAATACAAGTTGGCTTGGTATGAATTGGTGTAAAATTGAATGAATATGATAAAACATCATTATAATGATATATCACATTCCATGTGACTCTCAAGGATAGGATAAATAGAGGAAGGACTAGGTCTTTAACCTTAATCTACAGTCAATCCAAAACCTTATCTACAATCATAAACCTAGATAGTTAATCTTGTGAAATTTGTTGATTGAGGGTTTTAAATTAATGATAAAGTTTTAAAAATTTGTGTATAGTATCAAATTGACTCAAAATAACCCTCCATATTCCATTTTTGGCCAAGTGAATAGGGGATATTCCCTCTATTTTTTCTCAGATAGAGGGCACTCCACATGGAGTATAATCTACAAACATAGCATAGGAATGTTGAATGAATGAAGGGAATAGCCTTAAGGACATCATGAAAACATGTGAAAGGTTGTTTTAAATATGAATAAAGTTTTAATAGGAACCTATAGTCATTGAAACCCCCAAAGATGACTATATCCATAGAAGACACAGCTAGGCCTATTAGGCCTAAAACTAGGCCTAAGCCCTATAGGTGCCTAGAATAATCCATGTGACCATGTGAAATTTTATAAAAAAAATTAATACCTTGAGTGGAAATTTTATTATGGATTATATCCATTTTTTTGTAGATACCATCATAAAATTGGTCAATTTAGTCATAGTAATTCCTATCAGTCCTACTTAGAATGTAAAAAGGAGCTAAAGAGGCAAACTTATTTTAATCACATCTATACAAACAATTTTCATAAGACATAAATAACTTGGGTATATTTTAATGGGGTCTTATACTCCAAATTTGTGAAATTGGTTATAAGGCTACATGTTAGGATTTTATGAATAATCGTTAATAGTCTAAACCTCCTAAAACCCTAGGTTAGACATGATGGAAAATAAATAAATGGAGATGCATCTAAAAAGAGTAAAATGGCCATGAAAATGGTTGGTACATGTCTATAAATCAATATATCTCCTTTACATCCACTTTTTCCATATTGTAACTTATATAGATATGGCTAATACTGAGTTTCTTATAGGATTTGAGTTATTTTATAGGTGCAAAGGAGGATGAACAAGTGAGAACTATTATGGGAGGACTTTAGAGACTTGTCATAACTTATAAAACTCATTTCTCACCTTTTTTTAACATGAAAAGACCTCTGTTATCTCATTCATCATAGGCAGTCTAAACAAATAGTGAAAAGGCAAAATGACTATCAAGGATTGGGAATGAGAAGTGTTATATGATTTTTATTAGGATATTTTAATATAAAAAAGGACAAATGAGATCTAATTGAGTTTCATAACACCTATTAAATGCATTTATTTGAGAAATTTCAAGTCACTTTAATGACAAGTGTGAGGATAAATTGAAGGGACTAGTGACAAATGACTACATGTGGTGATTGACAGGTGACAAGGATGAATGGATCAATTAGGGAGGTGTAGATGACCTACATTAACTTCTTATATACCTTTTCATATCAGATCATATGTGTCAAGTATTCTTATGGGAGTTTCAGACAATCAAGTGAACCCATCACCATCATGAAGGCAATTTTAGAGCAAGATAATGAAGAGTTCTATGCCAACTTAAGGAAGGTACTCTATTTTAGATTGACACATGTTTATGAAAAATTAATGACTTCTTATACACTTCATTCTATGGCATTGTAATTGATTATCATATTTTGGTCCTTTATCTTCTTTTTTTCTCTCTTCTCTCTTTGATTTATATATTCTAGCCTCTTTAGATTTGTAATGGATCTATAATTGTTATAGACAAGTGTTGTTATTTTTGACACCTCATTTTCCTTAGGATAAAGTTTTGTAAATTTGATTCATTCGCTATAATCTCTTTTGTAAGTGTATTAAGTGGTTTAGGTTGTTGACAAGTGATGAACATGATCCCCTTGCTTCCATTGTTGCTCTTCCATGTTTGTGTGAGTGACATCTCTTCTAATAGGTTTCATAAAGTGTATTATTTGTTAATTTTGTATTAAAGTGTGAGAGGGACTAGTAGTGTCTTTTATCAGACCTTATTTTCACCCGCCTCTAGATAGGCATAACGATCTACCTTTATGACAAATATATATGCTAGAAGTGCATAGAGTTGAAGTAAATTTGAGTAGTCTTATTTCTTAAGTGCAAATGCAAGTGTGTTATGTGGATTTATCTTTGTGTATCACCTCATTAGCATAGTTTTTTTATGTTTCCTTTTTCCCTGTTCACCCCCAATAGTGATTAGTATAGTGTAGTGTGATCCTAAGAGATAAATCAAGGGAGCTATCCCTTTCAAACCTAGAGAGCTATCTCTTGTAGTGGAATGTCTATAAGTAGAGATAGTTTCATGTTATCCTAAAATTGAGAAGGTCTAATTGATTTCTATAGGGTGTAATTTTAGTTTATAACACACCCTATACATGATTTATTCATATTTTAACATCCAAAAATTAAAGAAAAAATGGTTCGATATATTTTTTGGTAGGAAAATGTAAAATGTTACCAACCACATCAAACTATATACCAAAAATATGAGATATTTTTGGGGATACTGAACAAAATACATACATTTTCACATACATAAAATGATATAGTATATCTTAATCATAATTATTTATGCCCATCACCCAATTATCCTTTATTCCCCTATATATGTTACTTGAATGATGATGTTAATACACACAATGATAAAATGCTAATTCTTGTTACAGATAAAGAAATTGTTATTGAGGCAATGGACAACAAAGATGATGCATATGATGAAGGACAAGGATATTCTAAATATATATGTCTACCACAATAAAATTGGTTTATATTTAACATGTTAGTTGAAATCTTTACTGCAAATGATGATATGCAAGATGATCTTATCAATGGTTCAGATGGTATCTTTAAATTGTACACCTATGAAGATAACAAAGACATTATTTGGGTCAAATTTAACAAAAATAATGTTGGACAATATTAAAGAGAAAAACATATTAACTTGTATAAAATCCATATTGAACCAAATCAGATCCCTATTTTTCATATTTCAAGACCACTGCAAAACTTTCTTACAAAAAAAATTAACCATACGAAGCCAATTTCTAATATCGATGACATGTGCATGCATAAGACATATTTACCAAGGTTTAACTTTGGTAAGTGTTTCACTCAAGCCACTTGGATTTAATAGATATGGATTATTATAGACAACACTCTCATGTGTAAAGACCATGGACTCATTATACTTGCTAAGCCCACTCATAGATAAAAACATCAAAGTCAAAATAAAATCAATTGAGATGTCTAGTGAATCAAATTCAAAGCGGGGATTATCATATAGCTTGAGATCATACATTTTTACATTGTCTATATCAATATTTTCATTGAAAATTCCTAGTCTTTCTCTATATTTAGAAGACATTGTCAATGATTATGACTTGATGAAATGTGACATATATGCTTACAAGAAACATACACATCAAGTACCAATACTAATAATCATATTCCAAATTTTATGACTTGTAATTTAGTGCATAATATTCATGATATTATGATATGTGTAAAAAAACATGATTCTACTTCAAATCTAATTCAATATAGTTAAGATGGATTGGAAGCATTGACATCAAACATTTTGATATATAATTATAAATTTACAATTTCCAATATCTATGCATATCCATTTTATTTTATTTTAGATATTATAAATATTATAGAACAAATACTATCAAATACAAATGCATCGATACATATTTACGTATTTGGATACTTTAATATTGACATGCGTACCTCAAAAAAATCAGCTGTGCTACTTGAAAAACATATGTCAATGTCAGGCATTTATTTCTTGTTAGCAAAACATAACCAATACACAAATAGAATCATAGATCATGTATGGTTAAAAAATTACAATCAAACATAACCAGATTATAACAATAGACACTTATTGGATTGATCATGATGTTATCTATCTAGTTATGAATAATATTACCTAAATACCAATGAAAAAACTATGTATATGGTTAGAAGGTATTCTAATTGTTTGTGCATATAATATAAGCATTGTTTTAGTATTTTACCATTATATGTTTGAAACTATTTTATTCCCATTTCATTACATGGTATGAATGAAAAATAAACAAATATAGAGCATCAAAAATCTATTGTAAAACCAACAACGAGATCGTTTGTTGGTAGTGAAACTAGTTATGTCCTTTAACAACAAAAACAATAGCATTTCATTGAAATATCCTTTTCTTTCCTTTATTCAAACAACTATAATAAAATTTCAATTAAAAATTCTATCATATTTCAATTAATAGGAAAATTAAAATCTTATTTTATTTTAGTATAACACATTTTAGATCATGTGTGTTATGCCTTGACTAATCCTCTAATGAGAAAGTTGTCAGCACTATCATTAGAAAGACAAACTATTATCCATGACCACCTTTTTTTTAACTTCTTGTTTAATGATCTATATATATATTTTGATGTTATTTACCTTTTTATTTACCTACATCCTATGTTTTTGCTCTAATGTTCTCATTAGCTAATATAATTTTACCAAACATAAATTATCATTTGGAATACTCAGAATAGAATACTATATACAATTTCATGTATTTTACTTAAACACATGTATTTATCATGTTATTTTTATTTTTAATTTTTTTAATAAAATATTGGTTTTGAGCATAATTTGGATAATAATCTTTGTAAATATTTACAGCTTTATATTATTGCACCAACAATCTTGCTTCTTAAAAAAGGCAAGAACTTCAAAGATTTGAACTTACTGCCTCAAATCATGGTGTATAGCATAAGTCTAGGAAAAAAAGGACATGGATTAGCTATGGGTGAATATAATAGCACTAGACAAATAAATATAGCCACCAAGCTTAGATTTCAATATTTAAAGCAATAAAATGTTCTTTTTAGGTGTTTTATTGTTTGGCATAGAATAATTGAACATATATTTATATAATTAAATACATGTACATGAAGTATACTATTAATAAAAAAATACCTTCTTATATGTAAAAATTGATTAAAATCAATAAATGCATTAGTAGATGACTCAAAAATTGGCTATGAATATGATGATACTATCTCCTACAACACACACACACGCATGCGCGCACGTGCGCGCACACACACACACACACACACACACACACACACACACACACACACACACACACACACACACACACATCATATATGTGGTTATCAAACTATATACCATGTATGTGGTTCTTACTATATATACTGTGTATATAGTTATGGCTCAATGGTTATCAATCCTACTTTTGAATAATTTTTACATGATACTAAAACATGTCCATGGAATTATCACTCAAATCCATGCATTTATCTAAAAAATAAGGTAGAAATATAAAGAGGATTATCAAATAAATAATGCCTTATTTATAAGAGGTCATTCTCAATTAAAAAAATTAAAAGAAAGATGAGACAATCAAAGTCTAAAGGTAAATCTAAGACTACAACAAAAGATAAGAGGAAATGTTGGAACTATTATAAAATGGGGTATTTTAAGAAAGACTAAAATTTTAAAAATGTTGAAAAGGGTAAGTCATTTGATGATTCCAAATATGCAAAAGTAAATCCCTTTAGCGAATACTTGGGGGATTTATTATTGACAACTTTAAGTTCACATGTATGTGATGGTGAATGGTTGATTGACTCAAGTGCCTCTTTTCATATGATCCATCACATGGAGGGGTTCTATGAAAATCAAAATATTGATGGTGGTGATGTCTTATTAGGAGATAACTCGACCTATAAGATCACAGTTCAAAGGAAATTCAAGCTGAGATTTAAATATGGAAGGGTTAAAACTCTCTCTGATGTTATGGACATTCCAGGTTTGAATAAAAACATAATATTTGTAAGTATAATGAATGATAAGGGTGTATAGGTATTATTTAATAAAGATAGTCTCAAGATGGTTTGTGGAGAAATGGTAATGTCAAGAGGAATCCATACAAAAACATGGTTCAAGTTTGATGCAAGCACTATAAGTGTTGAATGTACTATCTCTATTGTTCCCGAGGTGAAAAATGTTAGATCAAGTTCCTACATCTCCTATAGACAATATAATGTTGTGGCATCAAAGGATGAGACACATTGGAAAAAAAAGGCCTTCGAGCATAAAATCTAAGGATATAACTGAAGGTATTTCTGATTTCTCATTAGACTTTATTTTTTGTGAATATTGTGTGTTTTTTAAGCAATCTAGAGTGAAGTTTTCCAGTAGTGCTATAAGATCAAAATGTATTTTTCATTTAGTGCATATTGATATGTTTGGACCTGTGAAGTTTTTATCACTAGGGAAATTTTTATGCTATGTTTCTTTTATAGACTACTACATGAGAAAATTTTGAGTTTATTGTATCAAGGTTAAGTATAAAGTTTTTGGTAAGTTTAAGGAGTTTAAGGCTCTTTTTGAAAAATAGATAGAGAATAATATTAAGGGCTTGAGAAGTGTAAGTTTAAGGAGTTTAAGGATCTTGTTGAAAACCTGACAAAGAAGAAGATTAAGGTCTTGAGAAGTGACAATGGTAGATAATATTGCTCCAATGTTTTTTAGTAGTTCTGTAAGGACTATAGAATAGAAAGTCAAAACATAAATTCATATACACCACAATAGAATGAAGTTTTAGAAAGAATGAATGGGAATTTGATGGATAAGGTGATAAACATGCTTATTGGTCTGGGATTAGAAAGAAATGTATATGCATAAGTAGTCATGACTGATTGAACTATTTGATCAATAGATCACCCTTTTTACTATTGGTCAATAACACTCTATAAGAATCATTGATTGGTAAGGAACCCTCTCTCAATAATCTTATATTTTTTAGATATAATGATTATATGTATGTTCCAAAATAAAAAAGGACTAAACTCGACAATAGATCGGCAAAGTGTATGTTTATTGGATATGGTGTTGGTATGAATGGATATAAAATATGTAACCTTGAAACAAATAATATTTTTTACAGTTATAATGTTATCTTTAGAGAGGTAAAAGGGGTTGAAAAATAATAAGGACAACCAAAGAATGAACCTAAACAAATTTAGTTTAAATAAAATGATGGAAAACAAGTTCCTAAATTCAAATCAACTATAGAAGATGAAGTAGAGTGGGTGTTACAAGAGGAAGATTCAAAATAATTTGAGGAGAAACAAGATGTAGAACTTGAAAATCTAGTCTTGAGAAGATAAGATAAGGTGAGAAGATCATCTAATAGGTATAGTCCTAATTTCTATTCTATATTTATTTAATTAGTTTTGTTTGTTATTGATGAAGACCCAAATACTATAAATGATGGTTTTATAACAAAATAAATTAAGTCTTAGAATAAGGTTGTGGAGGAAGAAATGTAGTCCTTAGATAAAAAATTTAGACATGAGACTTGGTAAAACTATCCCTTGAAGAAAACCTATTGGCTATAAATGGGTATTTAAGAAGTATGATACAAATTGGAAAATAGAGAAGCATATAGCTCATCTGGTACAAAATGGATTATCTCAATTAGAGGGAATTGATTTTGGTGATATTTTTTCTCATGTTGCATCCTATTCTTAATTACATTCAATTAAAATGTTTCTATTTATTGTTGTTACTTTTGATCTAAAAATAGAATAGATGGATGTAAAGAAAAATTTAATACATGGTGATCCTTCTGATCATTGGAATTTTATAATAGAGAGGAGGTTACTCTTGTGTTAGTCCATAAAATAATGAAATTAATACACTATCATTCTAACATCTATAGCCTAGTTCATATGGGGAGCTTAATGAACAAAATACAATTAAATACATAACTAAAATGTAAACGATAAATAATCTCTTACCATATTTGAATGCTCCAAATTATTATTTGTGTGGCTTGCTCAATTTGTGCTCAAAAATTCTTTGACAATGGAGATTGTGTATCTCCCCCTCTCCTAGGCACCATTATGACTTGATATGGCTTATTATTGCCTTATGTGGCTTGGCTCGATATTGTTTCATTATAAAATTATTGATTTGAATCTTATGCAAAAACTTGCATTATAAATCTATAATTTCCAAGTTCTCTTTTCAATAGGCAATGGCTTGTATTTATAGGCTTAGAAACTAACCCCAACTCAAGGTGAGTTAAAGTTTAGTTTAAACATGGAATGGGTTCAAATCTAATCTAAGTGAGTCAACATAACCCCAATAGAGTTAAAAGGTATCAAACACTCATGATTTGTAATTAATAGGCATGGGTCTCCAAAAAGAGATATTTAAATATATTTTCAAATGCTTGACAACTTAAAAATGGTAAATCATGAAAAGCTAGGATATTTCATAGTTTTAAATTTCCTTTTTAAATAATTCATTAATTTCACATGGCTAATTAAACTAGGCATTTAATTTGGTCTATATTTTTAATAAATTCTAAATATCCATTTAACTCTTTCAAGATTTGATTCTATGTGTGTAAGTGCCCCACTTAATAGGTCCATAGGCCATGTTGATTGTTATGATGCCATAGGATGATTAGGTATGAATATGTGAGATTTTTAATGTATACAATGGAATACCCCACATAGGTATGCCTCAACATGATTCTAAGCTTTGATGAATGATGCACAAGCAAATTTGGCATGTTTAGTGATTCTTAGGCTTAATTTACAAAGGTTGGAAGGAATCAATTTGAAGTTTGTTCGAAGGCCATTGGTGACCATTTTTAGGTGTCTATAGTTTGCCCCTATTTGGGAAGGTGTTATAAGTTGTAAGCATAGTAACATCTTCTCAAATAATGAAAAGGTCCTGTATGCTTAAAAATTCAATGATAATGGATGAATTGTAGGTTCCCCCTCAAGGGAGCAGTTGGAAAAGGGTAAAAAATCAGTCCTTAAAAAAGAGGAAATAGTTGGACCAAAAATATGCAATAGGGTGGAAGGGACTAAAATACCCATAGGTAGTTATAATAAGTGGTATATGGAGCTACCCCATTTGGGCAGACAAAAAAGATGATTTGCCCATGGGTGATTATAATCATCAGCATAGGTGGGATAAAAAAGGTAATGATTTTCCAAAAGGATATTATAATCATTAAAGAAAGGCTTAGGGTAACAAGAGAATGATTTGCCTAATGGCGGTTATAATCATCAAATAGAAAATAATTATTTACCCACAGGTGGTTAGAATCATTGGTAGGATAGAAACATGCCCTAATTGGGTGGATATAGATAATGATTTTCCCAAAGGTGGTTATAAGCATTATCTAATTAAAATATACCCCAATTGGGCAAAATAAATAGAATTATTTTCCCAAAGGCGGTTATAATCATCAACCTTGAAATGGATGTAAACACAATGATTTTCCCAAAGGTAGTTAGAATCATTAGCAATCCAAGTGGGATGGTATACAATGATTTGCATAGAGGTGGTTATAATCATTGGTATCCTAATAATGGCAAATATGATATGGAATATGATGGAAAATAAGTACAAAGGAGAAATATGAGTTTAGGCAACTTACTAATAGGGAGATGCTCATCTAAATTAGAAAGGTTTAAAATTATTTTATGATTTAATTAATCTGTATGTGGGAATGATTTAGATTAAATCAAGAATGTTGTTGGTGCCAAAGAGATATATCATTATTGCATTATCATGTAGACTCTTAGAGCTAATTGTTGTTATAGCAAGTGATGGTAGGCATCATGATAGAACACCATGATAACTTGGCCAAAATATGCATATGAACTGACACACGATCTAATAAATAATAAAAAATAAAGTACCAATGATAAAAACCATGATGACAATGTTGACACATAAATATGGATGTATTAAAGAATAATGCACAATGAATCATCCAATGAATTCATATAGACTAAATCAAGGCACAACAATAAAGAAAATAAATAGGAAAACAAACAAACAAACAAACAAAATACCAAGAAAATAAAGAACAAAACAAAATAAATAGAGAAAAATAAAATGAAACAAAAACAAACAATGGCTAATCATAATGTTAGTGCAAATAACATGACATAAACAAGATGATGAACATTACCCTTAAAATATAGGAGACAACATAACAAAAAACAAGATGGGGGAATATAAGAAAAGGAAGGGGGTGGCTGAGCTATCTCTAGATGCACTAGGAAAGTAGATGCTTCCTAAATAGTTCTATGGATGTAAGACCCAAAAAAAACTTTAGGCCGAATTTAGTTCTTCTAAAAAATGGGATAGAAGAAAATGATGGGAAGAAAAATATGATGGATGTTATAGAATAAAAATAGTAATGGACTTGTAAAATGGTAAAAGCATGAGATATTAGGCTAATAAGGATGGGGAAACTAAATGACAAGTGGTTTTTTGTGACTTAATGAGGGTTCCCATAATCCTTAAGGCAAAGAAGTGGTAAATGTTTTGGATTTTATAAATTAGTTTTCAAATATTTTTGGATTTTGTATGTATCTCAACTCAACTAAGAATGATGAGATAATAAATGGCCAAGTTTGAAAAATGGAGAGAGAATTAAAATGGAAGATTGCTCAAAAAATGATGAGTGTGTGGCTTAGGTTTCTCACAAAATGGTTAGAGCATGGTTGAGGTTGATCGTAAAATGGAAATATCATGGATTAGGTTACTCTCAAAATTGAGAGAGCATGGAAAAGGGGTGACTAAGATGACCTCAACATGAATCAAGTTATGACTACATAGTCCCAGGGTGGGACCTCAAGTCACTATACTTTCACCTTATAGTAGAGGAATATGACTAGTGCAGTAGTCAATTCAAAATAAATAGACAAAGTTGGAAAATGTCATAATACAACATAGGCATGACAAGGTGGTACTTCAAGGCATGATAAACAATTATTGCCTTTAATTTTCCCATAAGTGGTTATAATAAGCAAACAATGGCATAGGTTAGTTATACTAATTTTCCTATAGATAGTTATAATTAGTAGCTCAATAGTGGAACACTAATTTTCCCAAAGTTGGTTATAATCAGGCACACTTGGTATAGAACAGAATAAGAAATGAAGGATGAAACTAACAAAACACTATCATATTGCTCCAAATATATGGCCTCTGTCTAGAATCCTAAAACAACTATTAAAACTTGATTTGAATCTTTGTGTTGAAAGTGAGTTATGGAACTAATGGAATGGAACTAAGGTCAAAAGGGTTGGGTAGGGAGGGGTAAAAATAACTTGATCAAAATAAAAGGTATGGTAGAAGGATATATTATAGAATCGTATAGTACAAGGAAGAAATTCAATATTATGGTATAACTGAAATGTGCCTTATGGGCAATACACTAGGTCACTCAAATAAATTAATGCTTGAGGTGTATAATGTTCATTAAATCATCAAGTTCATCCCCATCTGGTGTAACAAGCTTGTATTTTCCACCACCATAGTTTAAAACAATGATTAAAGGACCTATCTAGTTGGGTTTGAACTCACCTTTATGTTTCTTCTTGACTGTGGTATTATGCTGGTTTTCCTTAAGAAAAATATCATCAAGCTCAAATTATTTGTGTTTAACACGTCGATTATAGTGGTCATGGAGCCAATTTTGGTATGTTTGAAGGTTATTGATTGTGGCCAAGCATTTCTCATCAAGTAGCTCCAACTCTTATAGTCAATGTACTCAATAGTGTTCATCATCTAGGACATGCTTTAAAGAGATGTGCAAATAAGGTAACTTGACCTCAATAGGAAGAATGGCTTTAGTGCCATAAACAAGTGAATACAAAGATGCTCCCATTGGGGTACGATGATTAGTATGGTATGTGCAGAGGGAATAGAATATTTTAAGGTACTAATCATGATTAGCATCATTGATAATCTTTTTAAAGATGTTGACAATGGTTTATGTAGATACTTTTGATTGGCCATTACCTTGTGGGTAATATGTAGTATAAAAATGTTAAGTAATTTTGTACTCGACACATAATGATTTGACATCCATACTTTTCAATGATTAGTCATTATCAAATATAATGTTGGAGGGGATACCATAATAGCAAATAAGATGGTTTAAAATGAATTTGGAAATTTTCTTTCCAGTCATGTAAGTGATGGGTATAGATTTAACCCACTTAGTAAAATATTCTATGGTGGTGAGGATATGTTTATGGCCATCAGATGAGGTAGGGTTTATATTCACAATGAGATTCAGGCCCCAAGTGTCAAATGGCCATGGTATAAGTATTAGTTTTAGACTCTTGGTTAGGGCATGAATCAGATTGGCATGCCATTGACTTTTATCACACTTTTTGACATATGTAGCTGCATTTACATCTATCTTTGGCCAATAGTACCCAATTTGCAAAATATTTTTGGATACGATGTCCCCATTAGTGTGGGATCCACATACTCAATGAACTTCTCTTAATGCTAATGTATATTATATCAAAGTTCAAAAATGAAGTAGAGTTTCATCAAAATTATGGTGGTATAGGGTTGACCCGAGTAAGGTATAACATAAGACATGGTGGATAAAGGCCTTGGATTATTTGTGAGAAAGGTATGGTGGAAGAATTTTGTCATGGAGATAGGCATAAAGGTTAGAATACCATATAGAGTTAGGAATAAAAATATAATAAATCATTATGACGGTTGAAAGTTCATGAGATAGTGCTAGCCAATTTTGAATGAGAAACATGTATTCTTATGCTATATTTTTATGATGAATCAGAGAACCAATAGTGGCCATGGCACATATTTTTATATTAATTTCCCTTGGTATATATTCAAACTATATATCAATAATCTATTATTTGAGAGTGTCAACCATTGCCTTGTATGGTACTAACTTGTCATCCTTAGTCTAAAAATGGTTTGTAACCTGACAGATGAATAACTAAGACTCAACATAAACCTTTAGATGTTGTATGTTAAATTGTAATACCTATCACATCCCTATAAAAATTGATCTATACTTAGCCATGTTGGTATAAGCAAAGCTGATCTTGAATGACTTAGGGATTAAATCCCCCTATGGAGTAATAAACAAAAGGCCTACCCCCAATCCATGTGTTGTGAATGATCAATCAAAATATGGATTCCATTACGACTCATTAAGAGGTGTTTTAATGATGGTCACAATGTATTAATTTAGAAATTAGAATCTCATAGGTTTTATATCAACAAGGGATACTTCAACAAGCTAATCTACAAGGACTTGCCCCTTGATGGATTTATGATTGACATATTCTATCTCAAACTCATTGAGAAGCATGATCCATTTAGCCATGTGGCCTTGTAAATCTATTTTAGATAGTAGATACTTGAGTGGATTAACTTTTTAAATAACCATTGTCTTGTTATGCAATATCTAATGTCATCGTTTCTGAGCAATGAAGACCATAGCTAAAAAGGCTTTTTCAATAGGTGTATAATTGTGCTCATATGCAACTAGTGTATGGGTTAGATATTACATGGCATGTTCCTTTCCATGACCATCATTTTGAGATATAAGTGGCCCCAGGGCTTTGTTTATAGCTAATAGGTATAGTATGAACAACTTTCCTCACATAAGAGGTAATAAAATAAGTGGATTTGCTAGATAGCCCTTCAATTACTAAAAGGATTTATGGCATTCATCATCCCACTAAAATGTTACACCTTTCTTCATTACATGTGTAAATGGATGTAATTTGTCTTCCAACTGAGAGATGAAGCATCGAATGGATTGTATCTTGCCCTATAAACTCTGAAGTTGCTTCAAATTGGTCAATGGTGGCATCTCTGTAATGGCTCATACTTTGGCTAGATTGACTTCAATACCCCTATAAAACATAATGAACCAAGAAATTAGCTTGAATTAACTCTAAAAACACACTTATTAGGATTGAGCCTAACTTTGTATTCACTTAGTCACTCAAATATTTTTTGTAGTGCTACTAGATTATCAGCCTTGGTCTTTGATTTTCTTAGTATGTCATTGATGTAGTCTTCAAAAATATCATGCATCATATATGAAATATGATGGTCATGGCTCTTGTGGCCCCAATATTTTTGAGACCAAATGGTAATCCTATAATAGAACGTTCCCCATAGAGTGGTGAACATTGTTTTATATTGGTCTTCGGGTATAATCTAGATCTAGTTGGATCCTGAGAATCCATCCATTAGTGAATGCATTTTGTACCCAGCTGTGGAGTTGAAAATCATGTCAATGTTTGGTAGAGGAAATTTATCCTTGGGGAAAGCCTCTTTTATGTATCTAAAATTAGTGCATATCCTAATTTCTTCTGACTTCTTATTGAGTTATGTCATATTAGATATCTACTCTGATAGTCACTTAGTTGAGTACATCTCACTTCCAAGAGTTTTTCCAACTCTTTCTTCACTAATACAACAATGCGAGGATGCATTTTACATAATTTTTGTTTTACTAGATTGACATCAGGATGTACCACAAGGTTGTGTATAACCAAGGTGGGGTCCAAACTTGGACTATCAAAATAAGCCCAAGAAAATATATTAACAAATTCCTTTAAAGGTTTGTAAAAATGTCACATTCCTCCTTAGTGAGGGACACACTTAATTTGATCCATTTATGATCATCTAGAGTCCTAATGTTAAATTATTTAGTATCCTCCACAAGAAGATTTGAACCATCTTCTAGAATGGTTGGTAAAGATTTGAATTGGCTTGTAATAGTAGAGTCCTCTGTTAGGATGAGGTCTTCAATTTATCCTAGGCATGATGAATCAAAATCTCCCAATGGTAGGGATGGCCATGTGACAAATATTATTGGAAAATCTTGGATGATTCAATCCAAATCTTTTTATTCTTCAAGACTAAGCTTGGACCCATAGGCAAGTTCATCATTAGTGGTCTCTTGTGTTATGTTTGAGGAAGGTTAAACACCCCCATTTAATGGCACCTAAAATAAGTTTTCACCACTAGAATGCCCTTTCTCTTTATTATTTCCTTAGTCCAAAAGTACCTCATAGAGGTTTTCACTTAGAGACCTCAATATTTTATTTAATTGTTTATGGCTAAAGTTGTTCACCCATTATCTCAAATAGGCTATAGGATCTAGTTTGATTGAAAACCCTTATTGGTGGTCTCCCAATGGAACATTGTCCCTCATACCTAAAAAATCATAGAAGGCCTTATCATTATGAAACTCATCGACCAACACTGTTGATTCTTTTTTATCCCAATCTCTCAATTGAGGGTAATATAATAGAAGTGGATTATGTGAAATAACTGGTCAAAGGGTAAAAATGTCATTAGTGTCAAACAAATTAGAAGTGGCTAGGTCATTGAAAGGGATATGATCACACTCTAATTTGCTATTGGCATTACTATCACTAGTCATTGGTGTTGGAACACAAATAAGGTGTATGGGGTCACCCCCAGGCAGTTTAAATCCAATACCATATGTTCTTTTATATTGAGTGGTAGAGATTATCTCAAGTGAACATTGTTCATTCATCTCAAGGCATCCTCTTTGATAGGCATGCTTATCCATGATTTTGTTTGAGATGGTATACTTGGCATTTATGTAATAGTCAATCATTTTATCATTATACGACTAGGTTTCATATTTACAAGTGGGTCATATTCTTAGTCAGTGGTTGGTATGTAAATGATAGGTGTTAGACTATGCAGTTTGGTTTTTCCCTTTTGTTACCATTCTAGGTAGGGTGGTTTGGATTTAAGGTTGCCATAGGACTTAAGGTTATGTGGAAGCTTAGCAATATGGAATGTATCATGGGTCAAATATACTCCTAGGATATTAGCCAAGATAGTATAATGATTAGACATTTCAGGAGATGGTATGTGGGAAAGGTAATCAAGGGTATCTGGGTCAATGCAGTTAGCCTCTAGTGAATAAAAAAATTTCCTTTTCCCTTATCCTTCTTAAGAACTAGATTCAAGCCAAATTAGTAGTTATATATTTGGTACTCAGGCTCTAAATGCTTGTAATGTTTGTATGGTTGTAAACTTCCATGGATAGTAACATCTATACTTGAATGGAAAAACTTGATACACTACTGAAATGTTGAATGGATTACATGGATCTCATGTATCCAAGGTCTTCCAAAAATCATATTGTATGACAAATTTAGGTGTAACACATGTCATAGTGTATCATGGGTCAAGGGTCCAATGATAACTAGCAATCTGATGGTGCCTTGTGATTCTCATTCTTCATTGTCATAAGCTTTGATTGTGATTATTTTTGGATGGAGATCAAATGTCATGTATCCAATAAGCTTAATAAGATTTAGAGACAATATTTATACTAGATCCATTGTTGATGAGGACATACTTCACTTTGTGTCACATTATGATAACTTCAATGTATAATGGATTATTATGCAAAGGGCAAATGGATGACATATCGCTTTAGTCAAAGGTTAATTGTTAGCCTGGGGATAGATGTCCAACCAAAGATTAAAATTTGTCTAGAGATATGTCATTAGGAAATTGGGATTGGCCAAATAATTCTATTAAGATATTCTTATTAATTGTATACATACGTAACAAATCAAACATCTTTTCTTTCACGTTAGTAAATGGCTTATTCTTTGTTATAATGGTGGGATGGATGGATAAAGTGGTAGATGGATATGGGCTTGGTATGGTAATATTTTATATTTGAGTTATGATTTCATAATTAGGATTAGATAAAAGACCATTGTTGCTAGAAAATGATGGTGGTAGCAGACCAGATAGGATAATTTTTGGTTGTTGGTGTACTTGTGCATGGTCAAGGGTCAATGATGAGTTATTGGTATGAGGTCTAAAAATAGTAATCCCTACTTTTTGGTATGCATTTATGTAGTCCCAGCTCAAATAAAGATCATCAACATGGATTGGTTGGTTGGACTTGATTAGCAATGATCTCATTTGATTAATACTTGGTCTTTGATTGATGGAGATGGTGGAAACATGACTTCCCTCAATATGGCCTATAACCTTGTTGTAGTCATGTGCAAAAACATGGTAGGTCTATTGGTTATTATCATCATTCTGGCATTGGTTCCATTCATTCGTTTAACATTATTCTTGCTACTGATTTTGCTAGTTTTGTCTTGGTTATTGATACTATTGTTTCTAGTGTGTTAGCCTTTGTTACTAATATTGTTGGTTATTATGTTGTGAAAAGTGGTTTTGATAAATGTCTAGGTTTTGATTGGATGTGGAAGCTCCATTATTCAATGTAATATCCCCATTTTCTAATATATTCTCAATCAAATGTTTAATTTTCACACAATTATGTAAATTATGTCTATTAAGTCGATGATACTTGAAATTTTCATTTTGTTGGTACCAATCAAGATAAGGAATTCCCTTAGGATAGTGCTTTAGAATAGGCTAGTTGTTAAGATTAGTGGCAGTGAGCTTGAAAAACATAGATTCAATGGGTTCTCCATGGTCACTAGAGATGTGATGAGTAGGCACAATTCTCTTTGGAGGAGGGTTTTACAAAGGCAAAGGTTTTTGCATTTATTTCACAAGTATAAGTTGTTATACTTATTACATCTCTTGAAGAGGTTGTTGGTTAGGAGTAATTTTAAAATGCAACATAGGCTGATCAAATAGTGTTTTCACCATTTGGACATGTCATGACTTGATTAATCTATTCCCCACAACATTCTTTTTGTTATTAAATGGCTTATATTTGTCATAATTAATGGCTTGGGCCAATTGTGATGATTATGTTTGGACTTGGTTTTGGTTATGGCCATTATTTTGGTTTTGATTATGGTTCTTATTTGAAAAGGTTATCTTAATGATCCCTTTGTTAATAAGTTATCTTTAAATCAAAAAACCTTTGCCATTCATTTACTTAAAAGTGTGTGTAGACTATAGCTATAAATGGTAAGATATATCACTGTGTAAATTTTTGGTAAACACAATGGCTAGTTGCTTGTCTATTAGACTGTGGGCTAACCTTTTGTTTGGCTTGCATCAAATATACCAATGAAATCTCATGATCGATATTGTAGGAAAAGTGTTACACAAACTTTTTTGAAAGATCATCAAAATAAAAAATTATATTCTTAGGTAATTTTAGAAACCACTAAAAATCTTGTCCTTCTAAACTCCTTCAAAACAAAAATAAGAGGTATATGTCATTTTAGGCCACTAGTTTACAAGAAACAAAAAAAATGTTTAAATGGGACTTGGGGTCTCCTTTCCCCTTGTATTTATCAAAATTTGGTTACTCATACCCTGGAGGAGATGGTATTTATAAATACTCTATGTTGGAAAGGTAATAACACATGTCATCTAACTTAAACTTATTGGTCTACTTTTTGGCTTGGATGAGGGCAATTGCATCATTTATTTGTGCTTATTATTGGGCTAGGAAATTGGAGGAAACATTAGTCTGAGGTGGAGGATGGGTGGTTAAAAGTATATTACTTTGAATGGGGTATAATGGAAGCATGTTTTGTTATGGAATTTTGGTTTGGTTAGGGAATTAACTAGTAATATGCATATGTGGATTAAGGTATGATTGTTAGAATTGCACATGTTTTCATGTGATATTCTAGTTAGGATTTCATATGTAAGCCTAATTTTAGGGAAATTATGGCTAAGATGGAAGGATATTGTAGACACTAAAATCATGTCTACCCCCTAGGTCGTCATCCCCCCTTGGCCCCCTTGGTCTATGTCCTAGCACTTGTCTTAGTCCCCTCTTTTTATCAAATTAAAATAATTAAACATTTTAATTTAGTGGCCCCTTTTCCACCTCACCCTTGCCACCTTGGATCCCCCCACCTCTCTCCTAGCTTTTATTGCCCAAATCTCCCCTTTATCCTTCCTCCTACGTCCATCTATGTCTTCCTCGACCATTTTCCCATGGCCCCTTGACCCGGCAACGTGCAAGAATGAGACAGAGGCTAATTTTAGCCTTTGTACCCATTCTGACCTCGCCGATGTCGGTCATTCTTTCGGCTAATGTCAGTGATTCTGCCAGTGTTGGCAACCTTCAAAATGCTTTTCTACAACCATTCTGCCCCCCTGCAAATAAAACACTCTTGACGCTTTAGCATTTGCATTCTCCTTTCTCTCCACCTCATACAGTCAATAGCAACAGGTACAGGCATTCTACATCAGTCATTTCTTCATGCAACAGGTCTTCCACAGCTCCAATAATAGGCTCCTCCATTCTTCAATCAACAAGCAGGAGGTAAGAAATTTCATTGTTTCATTTCATTATTTCATTTGATTTCAGTTACCTATTCTATCCACTATCTACCACTTGCCTTGTCCTTCCCTGAGAGGCTAAAAAGCCTTCTCAGACCCCTGTCTCCCGTCCATCTTCCTTTTTGCCCTGTCACCCTTTCAGTCTAGTCCCAAAAAACATTCTCAGTCCCTCAGACCCAAGACAAGTCCCTCAGACCTCCAAGCAATCCCTCAGACCTCTAAATAGACCTCCCTGACCCTCAGACAAGACCACAGTCCTAAAACTTGGCCCGACCTGTCCCTGACTACTACCCCGACTGACCTCGGCCAGTACCCCTACCGACGTCGGCAGACAAACCGACATCGGCACCCTTCCTGACTGACACCAGAAACACCACCGATGCTAGTGACTGTGTAAGGGTAGATAACTTCTAAACAGGTATGCATTTGTCTTAAGTTCTTTCTTTCTATTTTCTATCATTTGTCACTTTCTATTTCTGATCAGAATTCTATTTTTAACAGTGTATTGACATCCTCCAAGAAGCCTTTGCGCTTCTAGGACCAAGCTCTTGCTTGGCAATCCACCCTTTTGTCATCTAACATTTTTCATATTTAGTGTCTTTCTCTTTCAAGTGTCATTCCTCCACAGCCAAAGAGGAGTTCTCACAACGTCTGAATTTTGGTGTGCACATCTACAATTTGGGTACGTACAAACCCTCATCCTTTCTTTAGTTTCTCATTTCTCTATCTTTTGAATGTAGAAAGTGATTTAGCATAGAAAAATTCTAGCACGCCCGGTGGGACCTTAGGTCCTTCCTTGGGTTCCTTTTCTTTTCATTCATATAGGGTGCATTAGGATCCTCCCTTTTCACCTCTTTCTTCTCTTCTAAATGACATCATAAGCAGGAATAAAAAGAACTTTTCTTTTCTTTTCTTTTCTTGCATTTATAGACTAGTCAAAAATCATATTCCTCAAACCCTTTTTCAACTTGTTTTTCATCCAAACTTAACATTTCAACTTGGGGCTTAAAACACTTTGCATTCCATTTCTACTTGTGCTTGCATTTCTTAGTCCACACTTAGTAATTAACAAACCGCATATTGAATTAATCGTAGATCACTTGATGTTACACAACTGAACCACTTGCACTAAATCTAAACATCAAACTTACTTGAGACAAGGCCCGACTGGGATTTCATCCCCCAGCGGATACCTTACCCGTCCCGGTGATCCTACTTGGATTTCATCACCAAGGGGAAAGCCCACTCTATTCTCTGGCAGAGTCTAAACTCTAGGGAAAGTATATTTTGGCTAAGCGAGACCAATTTATCACTGGGCTCATGAAGTGAGGGGAGCTTGCTCCTTAGCACCAGGCCATGTATGGCACCTAACCCAAACTTCTTGAGTGCCTAAACAAAACCTAAAACCATCCATAGACTACCTCTTCTAGGACCCGACTCAAAAGCCAAATCTTCCTACACACATTTTTAAGGCATAAAACACCATGATCCTAATAAATTTCAAGGGATTTAATGCTTAGGATTTGCTTATGCTCTTCATATTTTCTGTTCTTATCTGCTTGTTTGAGCTTGTGAGGACGACCTTTCTTGCCTTGAATGGTTCTGACTTGTAGTCAAGCCAAGGCTCTAGTCAACCATGTGAGTCATCAATCACTTCCGTCTACCCCATCCATAACCAGTCCTATAATGGAGTTCCACTCAGAGACTGAAAGAACTACTCGTCCAACCCCGCCCCAGACTCCTATTGTCCCAAAAGGAGACCAAGATTTTGCATGATTCTTAGACCTCAACGTCAAAGCCAGCACTATCTCACGCATAGCCAAATGTGAGACTCCTTGGGCAATCCAATTTATGGAATGTTGACCTCTCTTATCGCGACTACGGCCATATCGATAGCATTCATAGTTCAACCTTTAAACACTCAAGCTATCACCTCGACTAGTGACCAGACCTTGACCAACCTTCCAAGTGTGGCTTCTCCTTCCATCTTTGGGCCCACTTCCACAGGGTTTTCAGCCCCTTATCAACCTCAACCCACTCAATCACTCTCTACTCCTTTCCAAAACCTGGTCGTCTCTATTCCTCCTACCCTGGCCCCTATCAACACAAGGGTGGCTACCTATCCATTGGCCCCTGTTACCACAATCCAACCTCCCATGGCAACATTGAGCCTAGCCATGCCTTTTATCCCTCCACCCTTAGCCTCCCCTTCTATCCCTATGGCTAGTTATCCATACGTTGCGCCCTTACAGGCACAACTAATTACATTGTATGCCTCCTCTAGCCTCTTCTAAGTGCCCTAAAACCTAGGGGGCACTCCACCCATCAATCTGTCAGTAGATATCATCAAAATACTGATGGACAAGATGTCTAGCCTAGAGACCTCTGTTTTTGGCTCACGCAATGCTCTCTCATATGAGCAAATTTGCAATGAGCCCATTCATCCTTCTATCTTGATTAGGCCATATCCCAGCCAATGGGAACTTCCTAAGTTTTCTCATTTTCAAAGCAAAGAAGACCCAAAAAAACACTTACAAGCATTCAGACATGCCTGTTACCTTATTGCCCATGACGATGCATTGCTTTTATGCATGTTTCCTATGTCCCTCTCTGGTGCTGCACTTGACTGGTACAGCTCCCTTACCAGCCATTCCCTCTTCACATTCACGTAGCTAGCCTAGCTCTTTCTTAATCACTTCTCCATCAACATCACCAAGAAGGTCTCGATCACAGACCTCTATTCTATTTGCCAATTCGAGGATGAATCCATAGCTGACTTCATTGCTCAATGGAGAGGCCTCATCAATCAACTCTCCTTTTCCTTACCCCAACCTGAACTTATTGAACTTTTCTCTCAAGCCTGTGGCAAAACATATTTCTTCCACCTTGAGGGTTCAGACCTTCCACACCTTCGACGAAGCCTTCACGATGGCCCGCAAGCTTGAATTGCATGCCATCAAGGAGAATAAAGTCAAGTTGCAGAGCAAGAATCCCAACTCTAAGACCAATGACTCCTCTTCTTCTAAACCTTCATCATCCAATCCTAAGTCTAAAGCTTCAGCTAATGCTGTGGTCATTAGACCTTCATCCTCTTCACCTTCAACCAATCAGCCTGAGCCATCCACATCTCAGAGCGCCACCCACCAATTCCAGCAGAGATATGTACAATGACAGTATGCTCCTCTTAGAGAATCATACGTGTCTGTGCTAGAAAAACTTGTTAGACAGGGGGTTCTCAATCTCCCCCAGACCTGACCAACTCCATAGTTTGATCCCTCATGTGCCATCCCTGTGTGGTATAGGGAAAATGACTTCTGCAACTACCACCATGTTAAAGGACATGACATGAGAAACTACAAAACCCTTAAAAACATAATCCAAGACATGCTTGAAAAGGGTGACCTCATCCTAGACAATCCTAATGCACCCCCTAATCAGGGCATCGACATCTTCAAGCAACCATTCCCCAATCATCCATCGACCCAAAAAAATGTCCAGACCTTGATTGATGACACTCATGAACACAACATTCGAATAGTCAATACGATCTCACTCTTCATCCCCGACCAACCTCAGAAGGTTAGTCCATCTATCAATCCATCATGTGTGGACGAACCTCTTTCCCTGATTAGTTCTCCATTGACCTCTCTCATCTTGGAGGATGCCTCAACCTTACCGACACCACCGGTATCACCATCCTCCTTCCTACTACCTATGGAGGACCTAACCCTTCCTACTCCTTGACCACAAGTGGAGGGCACCATCATCCCTGCCCTTTACCTGCTTGAGGAACCTCATTCTCCAGTTTCTTCTCCACCCAGGGAAGAACCTGCCTCTCCTCTGTCTCCAACCAAAGATGAATCTATCATGACTTCATCATGCCATGGGTTTGAGACTACTACATCCATTTCATCTTCTCAAGAACCCAAACCTCATCCAACATCTTCTCAACCATTTTCCTGACTAGTGGAGAAAATTGGACTTCTCCCTTCAAGGAAAGTGGAGCATCAGGTATTGTGGGAGTGTCTCAAAGCCCTTCAACATGCTTGTACCCTCTCATCTCATACTGCTAATCCTCTCAAGGCAGAATCTCCCAAGACTCTCAACAAAGACCAGAATCCCTCTTCTAAACCTCAATCGACCCCATCAAAACCAAAACCCACATCTACCCCATCTAAACTTATCAAGTCACTTGGCGTTCACCCTGTCTCTACCCTCACTCACCTGCAAGTGAAGGTGGACTTAGACCAGACCCTGACCAATAGCAGTCTTCCAACCAAGTCAAAGAAGACTGCCAGACCACAAAAGTGAATGCCTCCTCCCGCATCACCATTGCCTTCCATTTTGGGCCCCCATCTTTTGACCCTGACCAGAGTCCTTCCCACTCTGACCTCTAATCAAAACCAATTGCCTCCTTTGCTTCCTTTACCTACCTCCAGCCTACCCTCTCTTAAGAAGTTGGTATCGCTCATGAAGAAAGTGTCATCTCCACCTGTCACCACACCATCAAACCACAAGGTGGTACAGAAACCTCCTCCAACTCTGCCTAAACAAAAGTCACTAACATCGCATACATCAACTAGCACGAACCCTTTAGTGGGCTCATACTCATTGATATTGCACCAAATTTTGTAGATTTCTAGCATAACCCTTCCACCCATCAAGCCCTTCCAACCTCTCAGGTCTAAGCCCTCCTGGTTCGATGATACGAAGATTTGCTTATACCATCGTACTCTATGACTTGATACCGAGACTTGTTGTGCCCTCAAGGCCATCATTCACCGTTATATGGAGAAGGACACTCTTCTCTTTGAGGACACTCTTGACCAAACCTCGACACCTTCCCATCTAACCTCTTTAACCACATCAACATCTTACCAGTAGGCCATGACCCCTTCTTCACCTCCTATCTTTGAAATCAATGCTATCAATATAACCACTAGGTCACAAAAGGACAAGGCAAAAGAAAAAGCTGCCATTCCTTGGACCTACCCTTTCATCAAACCCCCTCTTGTGCCGAAGCCTAAAATTTTTGTCCTTGGCACATCTCAGCCTTCTTCTTCTTCCCTCTTCCGGGCTGATTCATGACTTTATGTTGAAACAGCTTCACCAGATGCACTTGTGAAGATGTCCCTCTATGATCTCATCCAAACCTCACCTCAGCATCGTCAAGCCCTCATCAGAGCCCTGTAGGTAGCATAGGTCCAACCTAAGGACCCTTAACCACTCACTGCCCTCATCCACTCTTTAGCCCCTGTTGCCTCCATCACATTCAGCGATTCTGAGATTCCCACATCCAACACAGAAGATCAAGACATGCCGCCCTCTTCATCACTACCTATGTTGATCAGACACGCATTAAATTCATTATGATCGATGGAGGTGCCAACATCAACATTATCTCCACCCATGCCTTTGATCAGTTGGCTCTTCCCAAGAATTGCGTCTCTAAAACTGACTCAATCTTGCACTCCTTCAATGACACCACTGCCATGACCATTAGCATAGTCATTCTTCACATTCACATTGGTCCATGCACAATCCTAAAGCTCTTTTATATTATCGAAGGAGAGTTTCAATATAACATGTTGCTGGGCCGACCCTGGATCTGTGCCATGGCATGTGTCCCCTCCACCCTACACCGTTGTGTGAAATTTGAGCATGACAGACAAGTCCACACCATTTCTGCTGACCCTTCACCCTTCAAGATTTGTAACACAACCTACCATCTAAATGACATCCTCATTCCTATCAAGCCATCAACCCTGACACTGCCTCCATCCATGAAAGCTTTGATCAATTCGCAACTGGCTGTCGCCCTCACCCCTCCTCTTCAAGCAACAACTAAAGACCCCATGGAAGACATCTTCCAATGACTTTCTCTAGGGGAATATCACTTGTTGGCCTTAGACATGTTCCAAACTCCATAAGAGTATGGACACCTTCACCACAGCCCTAGTTATGACCATCAGATCGGGATGGTCGTGCCTTATGGTCCTCCTCACCTCTGAACCAATCTTGTCTATGGGGGGCTCAATCAAGCTCCTACTGATGGCAACACTCTCTCTTCACCCCAACCATTCACATCAGACTTCTCATTTCTTGGCAACCTCGCCTTTGCACACACTTACCTTTATAGGTGTGCATGGAAGGGTTTTGGTTTCGAACGCTATGAGCAAGGCTCCCATCAGCCTATTGAGCCTCTCAACGATGATGATGCCAAGAAACGATATGGCCTGGGATATCACGACCCCACTCAGGCTCCTTTAGACCTTTGTCCTGAGTCAACCATTGACCAATCTCCTCCAAGCTCACCCATTCCTCCTCCTTCACCTATGGAGTCGGTGGTTTCCATTCCTCCTAGCTTTTTCACTACCTAAATGTCATTCACTTGGGTCCCCTAAATCTATCAACTAGGTGGGGTACCCAGGCTCTCCTTCTCATCTTCTCTCTAACCCATTGATCATTCGCACTAGGTTGTAGACATTCTTCCTACCACAAAATGACTGGGGGGAGTTTGACTTTATACCGACTATCATAACCTTGACCAGACCAATGACGAAACATCAATCAGCCAAATATCGACAAATATCAACCAGACATTGACCAATCATCAATCCAGACATTCATCCAGACATTGACCATGACCAGACATTGATAGTGACATTGACCAGACCATTGACCAGACCATCGACCAGACACTAACCAATCATCAGTCATGACTTTGACCAAACATTCAACCAACCTTTTTATCAAAACATTCAACCTGTCTCAACTAATCAGCCACCATATCAACCAGCTTCACATCCAACATAAGCACTGACCAATATGGAGCAAAGTAAATGAGGCAAATTTGCCCCTAATTAGCTCGAACCTTTCATCATCATGCACAAGTATGGGTAAGGGACTTATCATCTATCCTCTCTCAATGGATGGCCAGAACCTGAGCCTCTTAATGCATTGCATCTGTGACCATTCTATTGTTAGTCGAGTACTCATCCACTTGACATTTAACTTGAGCTCGTCCCTTGAGCAATCCATGTCCTCTTAATCCTCAACCCTTTTCACCCTATTTCCCTTAACAAATCCTCTATAACCCTTTTATAAAGTATGGATGCTTTGTCCTAATAAAAGGGATCCCTTGACCTTCTGTAGTCTTGTCCATGACTCACATTTCTGTCAAAAAAAAAGTCAAGATGTCAAAATATCCAAGGTCACCAAATCAAAACAAAAAGCAGACTGCTCCCTTGAAGGATAGCTGTACTATCATTGTTGTAGCTAATAGACTACTCCCTCGAAGGACAGCTATTCAAACTTATATAAAGCAAAAATATAGACCACTCCCTCAAAGGATGGCTATGACTAAATATTGCTATAAATAGCACTTTCTTAGAATCTTCCTGCATCGATTAGCTTCACAAATGACCACCAATCAAAATGACATCTCTCTGCAGGCTTCCCGCATCGATCAGTCTACTCAAAAAAAAAAAAAAAATAGGTCATGGACTTGGATTATAGTTGTCTCACGGTCTCCTATAAAAAGGGGCAAAGTCATCTCTGCTCTTAAAATGGGTTACCTTGTATCCTCCTATCCTAACACCTGCTCAAGGGACTTCGAGCTCACTTTAATGTCAAAGTGATTCGATTACCACTCTAACACAACCTCTGGTCAATGACGTAATGCATGAATGGGGCTCTTAGTTCTAACAACCCCTATCTATGTTGTCATTCTAGTCCTTGTCAATGAAAGGGTGATTATGACTTTCACTTCTTTTATACTTTGGTCAAATTCAATCATTTGTCATTTATCAAATCAACTCAACCCTCTTTTTCGACCACTCACCTTAACCTATTCACACTAGTTTCTATGAACACCAATACACATGGAAACTGTAGACCACTCAATTTATGTCTAGCATAAACCATTTCTTGCTGGTGCATAAATAGACTCATTTCATTTTTGGCATATGTCCATCACCTAATATGGGCAATTGCTAGGGGTGAAAAACCTTGACTTTTTCTCATCATTTCAAGCATGTTCCCTCAGACATATGGACGTGCTAGACCATTCTCATGACTAGACCAATCATCGACCAATCTTCTCAACTAGTTTTAAACTACATTGGTCTAAGGCCCTATGACTGGGGCTATGTAGGCAACACTCAGATACACAACGTTCTTTGAGGTTAGCTCGACCACCCTCATTTGTTCATCTCTCTGATGGGCAAACTGTTCCTCCTCTTGACCATGACCTTGACCTCGTCCAAAACCAATCCTCAACCTTGACCCTGACCAAGACCAGTCTATCGACCACTTTGACCAAGACCAATCAATCTCTTCAACCCTTCCTCCCTTTTAGGGAGAACTACATTGGCCTGAGGCCCTTCACACAAGGGCTATGTAGGCAGCACTCAGATCACATGACATCTTTTGAGGTTAGCTCGGCCACATCCTTTTGTCCATCCATCCACCTTGACCAAAGACCATTGGAGATCATGCCTATCTCCTCTGACCATGACCACTTCCAAGACAATGTTGCCTTGGTTGTTTTTGCATGTATGCTACCCCATGACTGGTTAGCAAATTATTCATAGACCATATTTTTGTGACCTTCACAAGTATAGGATCACAAGCCAGTTGATCCCTATTACTTGTGGCATCTTCATGTTTCTGGGAGCACTTCTTGAGCCTGGGATACCTGGAACATGATGACCATTTAGAGCTTCAGCTTAAATTGAATAACCCGATCAACAGATGACTAAATGTTGGGGCCCAGTTATTTAAATTTTGGCACTCCTTGACCCTTGACATGCGATAATTTGACCCGACCATCCCATGAAGTGGTATACATGCAATCAAGACTATTACAACGTTTTCACTCACCCTCTCTCTATCCATCTCTCTGTCAAATCGACACTTGATCTCAGGTTCCCTTCCCTCGATTCTCACTTTGAGGGGGGAACACCTCATCCCATACCTGGGGCAACCAACTCCTATTTTTGTCTTGCAGTTCATCAAGAACAACCAACAAGACAAAAAGGGGCAAATGTAGACACTGAAATCGTGTCTACCCCCTAGGTCGTCATCCCCCCTTGGCCCCCTTGGTCTATGTCCTATCACTTGTCTTAGTCCCCTCTTTTTATCAAATTAAAATAATTAAACATTTTAATTTAGTGGCCCCTTTTCCACCTCACCCTTGCCACCTTGGATCCCCTTCTTGGATCCCCCCACCTCTCTCCTAGCTTTTATTACCCAAATCTCCCCTTTATCCTTCCTCCCACGTCCATTTATGTCTTCCTTGACCATTTTCCCATGTCCCCTTGACCCGGCAACGTGCAAGAATGGACAGAGGCTAATTTTAGCCTCTGTACCCATTCTGACCTCATCGACGTCAGTCATTATTCGACCGACGTCAGCGGTTCTGCCGGCGTCGGCAACCTTCAAAATGCTTTTTTGCAACCATTCTGCCCCCCACAAATAGAACACTCTTGACACTTTGGCATTCACATTCTCCTTTCTCTCCACCTTGTACAACAATAACAGTAGGTACAAGCATTCTACATCAATCATTTCTTCATGCAACAGGTCTTCCACAGCTCCAACAATAGGCTCCTCCATTCTTCAATCAACAAGCAGGAGGTAAGCAATTTCATTATTTCATTTCATTATTTCATTTGATTTCAGTTACCTATTCTATCCACTGTCTACCACTTGCCTTGTCCTTCCCTGAGAGGCTGAAAAGCCTTCTCAGACCCCTGTCTCCCGTCCATCTTCCTTTTTGCCCTGTCACCCTTTCAGTCTAGTCCCAGACAACATTCTTAGTCCCTCAGACCCAAGACAAGTCCCTAAAACCTCAAAGCAATCCCTCAGACCTCTAAACAGGCCTCCCTGACCCTCAGATAAGACCACAGTCCATTTTGCACATCCATAGACCCTGTCCACAGCCCTGAAACCTGGCCTGACCTGTCCCTGACCGACCTCGACCAGTACCCCTACTGATGTTGGCAGACAAACCGACGTCAGCAACCTTCCTGACTGATGCCAGCAACACCACTGATGCCGGTGACTATGCAAAGGCAGATAGCTTCTAAATAGGTATGCATTTATCTTAAGTTCTTTCTTTCTATTTTCCATCATTTGTCACTTTCTATTTTTGATCAGCATTCTATTTTTAACAGTGGACTGACATCCTCCAAGAAACCTTTGTGCTTCTAGGACCAAGCTCTTGCTTGGCAGTCCACCCTTTTGTCATCTAACTTTTTTCGTATTTAGTGTCTTTCTCTTTCAGGTGTCATTCCTCCACAACCAAATAAGAGTTCTCACAAAGTCTAAATTCTGGTGCACATGTCTACAATCCAGGTACGTATAAACCCTCATCCTTTCTTTAGTTTCTCATTTCTCTATCTTTTGAATGTAGAAAGCGATTTAGCATAGAAATAGATATGGTTAGGGGTGAAGTATTGTACCTATTGAGGTTGATTCAAGACTTGCTACTGACTAGTCAAACCTTACTAATTAAGGGGAACTTATGAACCAAGGCCCTATCATTGAGCTTGTGGCACATTTAGCATGAAAGGAAATTATTGCCTAATCGATACTTGCAAAACATTAGAACCTCTTAGTTTTATGAATCCTTGCTAGGAAGTAGACATATGTTAAAGGTTTGGCATTTATCACTGACCAATATTCATACATTATTGATTAGACATCATTTATGATTATATTAGTATGTTTCTCTACAATTGAAGAGGTATGTTCATCACTACCTGGTGAGATGGAACATTGGTTTTCCATTGTTGAGGTGGTAGAATGGTTTGCCTATGATGTGTGGGTATGTTGGATGGTACCTCTTATTATGTAATATTAGTTGTCACCTTTTGTGGTGGAGTAACATTCATCACATTTTTTTGAGGCATGGTTCTGGTTATTTTTTAACTATTTAATCCTTGAGGTTAAATTCTCAAAGAAGCAATTGGATGAGGTTTAGAGGTAATTATTTATTGAGGTTGGTGGGTATAAGGTCCTACCCCTTGCATTTGCAAACCACTCAGGGTGTTAACTAAGGACGCATTTTGTTATGGACTAATTGTTTACACATTTACACCACTTTGGTCTGGATAGGACATCATTTGTGCATTGTCTACTATGTTTGGCTCACTATTCTACATAGAATTAGAAGACACTTTTTTGATTGTTGGGGCATTGAACATGTCTCCAATTGAAGTGCTTTATGAAAATGGGTCTATACCTTGATTTTTTTGGCCTATCAATTCAATTAAGACTCCTATTAAAGGAGATAAATTGATAAGAGGATCATTTAACATGTTCATGTTGTTGAAGTTATATACTATGTTCATAAAGGTTTGGTATGTTGTCTGTAGCTATATGAAGTGGTCCTCCATAAGTAATTTTTCCTATGATAAGCATTTGAGGTTCTTGATATGACATCAACACTATAGTTTGAGGGTTATTATAAGAGGCATGTTCATTGTTTTGATTACAAAGCATGTTGTAAGGCATTCTTACTAGACTTGGAAAATTTTTGTGGGGAAAGTCTACTAGAAACTTAGCCTGTACCTCCACGGTTATGAATCCACCTTCAAGCCTTTTACACAAATGTCCCTAGTCACTCCTTTCTCTATATAGTTTAGAATGTCCCCAATCCTTTCAGGACATGGCTTAGATAATGCCCCATCTCTTTTATCTATATAGGTGATTACTCAAGATTATGGTTTATGGCTAGAGGTTTAGGATTTATAAATTTAAGGTTTATGGTTGATGGTTCAAGATTCATAACTTAGGGTTTAATGTATAGGGATTAGGATTTAGGGATTATTATTTATATTTTATACTTAAAGGTTTGGGATTTATGGCTTGTGGCTCAAGGAACCAAAAGTTAATATTTTAGGGCTTAGGGCTTGGTGTTTTGAGTTAAGGTTTTGGGTTTATAGTTTCACACTTAGAGTTTAGGGTTTAGGGTGTAAGGTTTAGGGTTTTGGTCTTGGGGGTTTGGTTGAGGGTTTGGGGTTTGGAAGTTAGTGTTTAGTATTTAGGGTTTGGGGATTAGGGCTTAGGTTTTAAGATTTGGGGTTTAGTTTTTATGGTTTAGAAATTATAGTTTAGGGTTTTAGTTTTAGGGTTTAGGGTTAATGGTTTAGGGTTTATAGATTTAGGTTTGGTGTTTAAGTCTTTGGGTTTTCAATTTTTGATTTGGGTTTAGAATTTTGGGTTTAGGAGTTAATGTTTAAGGTTTATGACTTATGGTTTATAGTTTTAGGCTTGGGGTTTAGGTTTAAGGGATTACATTTAGGTTTTAAGGTTTAGGATTTAGTATTTAGTATTTTAAGTTTAGGATTTGGGGTTTAGGGTTAAGGGATTGCATTTAAAGTTTAGGGTTTAGGGTCTAGGTTATAAAATATAGGGTTTAATGTTTTAAGTTTATATGTTTAGGTTATATATTTTAGGGTTTATGTATTATTGTATTTGGTTTAGGGCTAATGTATTAGGGTTAAGGGTTTAGGGCTTAGGTTCTAGGGTTTAGGTACATGATTTAGTGTTCATGGCTCAAGGTTTAGGGCTTAGGGTTTAGGGTTTAAGGTTTAGGTTTCAATGTTTAAGGTTTGAGGTTTAGTGTTTAGGGTTAGGGGTTAATGGTTTAGGTGTAAATGAAGTGTACTAGGGTTATTAGTTGTGTTTGTGTCCAATATGAGTGACTATATCATGACCACGATAAGATATCATGTATGAGTGATTGAATACCTACATTTAGTACCATGTATATGGTACTTGTAATAGATCAGTGATTATATCATTACTATATATATATGCTATAGGTTGCATGTTTTATACTATTCATTTATGCATATTGATAGACCCATTAATTAAAGTTCATTTTCTAAGTTGAGAATAAGGTTGTTAAGAAGATTCCAAGGCAAAGATAGCAAACTCCAAGTATAATACATCTCTAAATTTGTTTATTGATTATAATCCTCTTATGAAGGTCTTATGTTATTATGTAAACACTATAGAATGCTTAAAAGTAAAGTGATTCAAATAATTTGATAGTTAATATAAGTTAATATCCTTCCAAGTAAGCAGATTAGGCCATCTATACCTAAAGAGTAGAGTTTTCACTAAATTATAATTCTTAAGAAAGCAATTCAGGAAATTGGTTTCTTATCCTCAGAGATAGTCTCCAAAAATCTTAATAAAGCTTTATAAGAATTCTTTGATGAGTTTATATATAATAAAATTTCAAGACCAAACACATGTATATATAATACTATAATAGTGCTTAGGACTTAGTCAACTTTTGGGCACTTTGGTGATATAATTGTTATTTTGAGCTTGTTTAAAGACACCTATGAGTCTTGTATCATTGTCTTGATATTTTCATTGAGTTCTTGAATTTAATGAGTTCAAAAAATAATGTAGTTGTAGACCTCTTTGTATCAAGTCCTTGAGAGGTATAATTTGGCCTAATAGGCCTATAAAGGGTAGATTTTTTGTCATCTAAGTTTTGAGTTGAAGTTCTTCATGCACTAAGAAGCTTGACTTAAATAATTGGTGAAACTCTCATAGTATTCTTAAGAGAAGTGAGGATGTATAATTAAGTGATTTATTAATCAAATAATGGTTTTGATTGAAGGTAGATTACTATCTTGGGATTGAGTATCCTATTTTAAGTTATTGAAAGTGTCTTTTAATTTGAATACAAAATCTAAGAAGTCAAGAGATAATACTAAAGAATATGGTTATTAGTATTTCAATACCAATTCTCATAAGACCTTTTGTGATAGACCAAGAGATAATTTATGGTCTAATTTCAAGCAAGTTTCTAGAGGACCTTGAAGTAGACCAGGTTGAGTAAGTGGAGCACTTAATTTGACACCAATAGGGAATAGTAAATATCAAGATATGGATTATGTATTTAGGTAGGGCATACTCCTTGAGATTAAGTTATGGTTTAGTTATTTAATCAGGATGAGCATACTCAAGAAGATAAAATAGATAGAGAATACTTAATTAGTTAAAATAGACATGTAATCCTTAATGGTATAGACCTATTACATATGTAACATGATTTGTAACCTCGTTTCTCATTCTATCTTCTGATCTTGAAATTTTGAAATCTATGTATTGACTAGAATGGAATTTAAAAAACTAACTTCTAAATGGTAACCCCCACAACATTGTAATCAATTTCATAAGATGTGGTTTGGCCCTAATTTTTTACATTTAGTAGAATAAAATTAAAGTATAAGTTTACATATAATTTTATATTACATATTTTAAATGTAAAATATGTAATATAAAATTAAATGTAAACTTATAATTAACATTTATTTTACTAAATATATCCTTTCAATTAAAATACCTCTAATTACAAAAAAATGCATGCCTTTCAAAAGGGCGTATTCCCTTTGCAAAGTGCATGCATCCATTACAGTCTAAAGAGTGTATGTGTTTTAGGGTTGAGACTGAGCCTTTCCTAATTTTTCATTGTTTAAAAAAAAGGGTGTATGTCCTTTTGAAAAGGGTGTACACCCTTTCCAAAAAATACTTTATATTTTTTATTATGTCATATTTTTCATCCCCCAACTTTATGCATCTACCCATATGTTGTAAGACACTCTTTTTAGACTTGGAAAATTTTTGTGGGGAAAATCTACTAGAAACTTGGCCTCTACATCCATGGTTCTAATTAAGACTTCATCCTTGTTTTCAAGTAAGTGATGATCAAACAAATAAGGTTCATAGGTTGATGGCATTGTAACATAATAAAATTATTGTTGAACTTGTTCTACAATCGAAGGTATGCTTTCCAGGTATTGTGCCATTTTCTCTTGGTCATGCTCTAAGTATGGAGGTGTGTTGACCAAATAGTGGGCCAAAGGATCTTGGCTTTGTTCCCTTGTTTTAGTGTTGTAAGGTGGATAAGGATTTGTCTCACAAATGACATTGTCTCTATAGGGGTCTTGAATAAAGTTTTCTTGTGCAACCACATTACTATAGAATAAATTGTACATGACTCCACTATGTGTATAGTGAGGCATGTTTAAATCAATGGTGTGTGTTTTGTCAAAAAAGGGTTGGAGTTATACAAACTCTAAAAAATAATGTCTAAAAAGACAAATGGTTCAAACTCAATCTAACTTGGTCAAATGATGGAGTTTTATTTCCAAAAGGGTCTATGATAATACTTGGTATAATAAATTCTAAAATCAAATGTCTAATGTTAAATGTCTCACACAAAAAAGGTCAAGTGAATGAACTAAAGATAGAATGCCAAACTGTAGGTTTAAAGTGTTCCAAATAGGTCTAATCTAGGAAAATAAAGGTTGCCAGGTCTTATAGCCAAACACAACATCAAAATCTAGGCTCAAATAGGCATGTGCTAGGAATTTAGGCAAAAAAAACACAAAAGTTAGACTTAAAACAAAGAGGTATTTAATATAACAAATTTGAAACACTTTGGCATAGACTAGGCACTCTACTTTAGACATGAACTTAGTCAAATTCGCATGAGACATGAAACAAAAAGCACTTGGAGATAGACCATTTTCTCCCAAATAAAGGCACAAACAAATAGTTTTTGAATTTGGGTAAAGAACTAACCTAGGTTACATAACACAAAAGAGGAAGATCAATGACTAAGCCCAAATTACACAAGGCATATATATAAATTAATCAATGTTTGAATTCAAACTTGTTAAGGTTAATTAAAAACTCAACTTGGGAACACCAGGGTTTTTATTCAAAAAAGCTAGACAAATGTGAATGACATAATGACACTACATAAAAGTTCCCAAAGGCACATGTAGATTGGTTTCAAAAGTGAAACTTTGACACAAGACTATGAAGTAATTTGAGTAATGTAATAATAGTATCAAGATCTAAAGGTATGATTGATGGTTTGTTTTAAGACTCCAAGACACGAAACTTGAAATTATTTGGGTAGTGTAACATTACCTATTTAAATTAAGTGACACACAACATTTTTAACTAAAAAGGTTAAGACCAAGGCATGGTGTCAAGTGAAAAACATAACACCTCCTCAAACGATGGAGTGGTTAAAAATTTCAAGACAAAAACATGGTGTCACCTTTAGGATATAGATATTTATAGATATAAAAATAGATTCAATTCATTATTTTATCAAGATAATAAAATGAAAGCAATCTGTAAAAAGATGCCTTTGTTCCCCTCAATGAATATTTGAAACACCTAGTGGAAAAATATAATCTTAAATATATTTGAAACACCTAGTGGAAAAGTATTGCATGATAACAATGAAATTTTAGGAAACATGGAGGGGACAAAGCCATCCATCAACAATAAAACCAATGAGCTATACATGTCTTTTACTCCAAAATTTTGTTTTATTCTCAATACAATTGAAAAATAACTATGATTTTTTTTTTAAAAATTTTTTTGACCACAATCCCACTCTCAATGTAACTTATCATCTAAGCCATCAATCCTTAATCCACATGCTACAACCCAATGAGGTAGGCGTAAAAATAGGTACATGGCTTCGGTATCACCTATGGACCATGGAGGATTTAAATTTGTCAACTCTCTCTTTAAGTGATTTTTTAATGATAATGCCCTTTTAAAGTAGTATGGGGTATATCATTTGTTGGTAGTGAAACTAGTTCTCTCTAATAACAACAAAAATAAATATTAAATTGCTATTGAAAGGAAAGTTTATGGATATTTTTTGAATACAAAAAGAAGGGTTACATAACTTGAGAGACATGGTACTATTGTGAAACGTAGCCACCAAGATCCAAGTTTGCCTTCCAACATACCTAGGAGACTAAAATATTTATTTCAGGCATGTTTTCTCTAATTAGTTATTTTATGATTACACATTTGTGGTTAGATCTAAGAATAATTTAATAGAGTATTATTTGGATGAAGTTTGGTTTTTAATATTCCACCAGAATTATGGCCTCTTAGAACATGGCATTTTCAAATGGCCTCTTAGAGCGTGGCATTATCAATATAGTTGTTTTGGAAATAACTTCTTTCTTACCCAATCTGTGTGATGGATTCATGTAAGAGTATCCTATACATTATCCTTTTCCTATGTATGGAGTAATATCTCATATTAAATTTTCAAATCCTATGATAAGAACTAGGCAAAAGGTGCACACGAATGCCACATCTACAAAACATGAGACTAATGTGAGTATGGCTCAGAGGCCAATCAATGTACCAAATTTCACACTATTAACAATCTCTCATCTGCTTCTACCATGGGTGAGGGAATATGTTTTGGAGAGGGACATTTGTTGACTCTGTGTAACCATGTTATCTAAAAATGATGTCATATTCAAGAGATATGATGTGTCAACTCTTAGTGTACAACATAAAAGGTGGAATATTGTTACCAAATAGGTCTGTAGAAGCACATGCCAAATAATTAACACTAACCATGATTGTTTTTAGAGATTCAATGGTAGATATAAAGAATAACAATAATATTTCAATGCTTTTCAAGACCAATTTCCTTCCTAGTATGTGCCAATGTGCACATATTCACTAAATATACTCTCACTAGTGAGTATAATTGGGAATAATGTTGGGGTTTCATAGAGCTTGGGAAAATATTATGCCTAGATGCATTGTGGCTTCACCCATTGCACTTCCTCTACTCAAGGTCAGTTAATAGCTGATATTTATAGATCTTGTTTTTCCTTTTTAAGTGTTTGTGGATTATATGATTGAATTAGAAATAGATGAGTATAATGTTTTTTTGTGTACTGTGACATAAATGAATATCTCTATTCTCATACTAGGTTTGGAGGATATTGTTTTTAAAAGAAGAAATTTTCACATTAGTATTTCAACCTATGTCTTTTTGTTTTTTTGTGTCAATAAGCATAGATGATATCAGGAATCTAGGCATCCAAAACTTGTCACATATCAATATTTGTTTTTATTTGAATATTATTTTGATTTTTTGAACTAAAGGTACCAATTTGAATCCAAGCCTAGCCATGGAGCTAAATCTAAGTGAAATTAATAAAATAATGGAATTATCACATTAGAATGGGATCTTTCAAGGAATTTAAGCTATTCGACCATCTCAAACTTAGGAGACTGAAAAATATGTTGTAATTTGAAGTATTGTTTGAAGGTCACCCTACCAACTAGATGACCAACTAGAGAAAAAAGTGAGGAGAAAGGCATGTAATTATGGTCAAATGGTTCTACAAAATTATTATCATTATCTAGTTTTTTCAATCATCTAAGTTATATATTCATCTTTTGCCTTTTTAATACTTCATAATAGGGGTATTGCCCTTGAATTTTCATTTCCTCTTTTTAATCATGCATATTGCTTCCTTTTTCTAAAAACTTAATTAAGTGTATTTCACCTATACAATTCATTTGTAAGAAGCATAAAAGTAAAACCTAGGAATTGTAATGATAATAAATGGTAGAATCCATATCCCTAATGTAGTTAGCAATGATGGTCATCTAGTTATCGACTTGTGTGAACAAGCAATTCTAAACATGGTTTACTCAATCCATTCTTTCAGAGATGCAGGTGGCCACAATAATATGCTACAAGTTGCATAGTTGTCAGAACACATGTCCTTCCCAGTGTCGTATGCATTCAAACTATGTTGTTAAAGCCCTTTAGAACACGTATGAAGTCAAATTATAATGCTATAATTTTGTGTCATGTTTATGGATTTTGAATCATTTTATTGGGTGTAGTTGAGCACACTTAATAATTATTTAACTCAAAAAAGACAAAATATAATATATTCCTACCCATTAAAATTTTGGTGATTATTCACACAATCAATTTTTATATTGGTTGGCACAATTTCCTAGCCAAAGTAATCATTGGAGGAGAGAATAATAGTACCATGCCTAAAGGCAGGTACTAATAACATTGCATTGAAATATCATTTTCTTACTTTTATTCAAGCAACTATTATAACATTTGAATTAAATCTTCTATCCTATATCAATTAATAGGAAAATAATTTTTTTGTTTTAGTATAATTTAGATTATATGTGTTATGAATTGATTAATTATCTAATGACAAAGTTATTGGCATTATTATTGGAAAGACAAATTATTATTCATAATCACATTTTTTTATTTTTTTTGTATTTTTGAGAATCTAAAATCCCAACAATTTATCTACATCAAATACAACCTTTGTATCCAGATACAAATTAAAAAGATCAAATATAACCCACCCTACTTGCATCAGCCTTAGAGAGAATAATATAATTCTTATAGAGAGGAAAAAATTATCCTAATACATAATTTCCATGTGATGAAATATTAGTGCACCTAAGTTGGCCTGATGGTGAATAAAATGTGCCCCCAAAAGTGAGGTCACCTGTTTAAATCTTATAAGGGTAAGGTATGCATGCCCCATGTTTTAAGCACAATAAGGTGCCTCCTACATGCTAGGAGTACAAGGTGGTCCCATATACTATAAACTACCTTATAGACCATAAGCAAGATGCTATGTGACATAGTATACCTTAAAAATATAGTAGTAGTATTATTATTGGTCATAACTTGCAGATTTGGGGAAACTCCTATTCTATTACCACAATCCATAATTATAGAAAAAGGGCTTTTTCAAAATACATGTGACATCATTTTGGATTCACCACTGTTTTTGATTCCAAAAAAGTAGTTCACATGCCTTTTAACTTATGAAAAAATTAATTATATTTTTACATACTTTTTATTCTATTTTTTTATTTAAATATAAAAATGTGCACCAATGTGAAGGATATATCCATCTATAATTACATATTATTAGTACTAAATGGTAAACTTAATGAATCATTTTACTTTAACTATCGACTAAATTTGACCTTATGGACCAATTATAATTCATTATTTTTTGCCCATGGAAAATTTTGTGGTTTTGTAATATTCAAGCTATGCATTTTTTTAAAAAAAATATGAAAAATGGATATTATTTGTGTTGTGATTAGTCAAAATTCTTTACATATTATTTAGGGGTAGAGCAATGATGTCATAAATAATGACTTCACATGTACAAAGGTACAAGGGCAATGATCAATTAATCTATGTAGATATCTGTTAGAGCATACAATATTCTATAAAACTATTTCAAGGATTAAGTGACATAATGGATGGTTGTATCATGTATTGTGACTTCCCTAAAAATTAAGTATGCTCTTTATAGTGTCACATGTATTTTACTCATTGGCACAGGTTCTTTCTATTCATTTTCATGGCTTCCCCATGATTTACCACCTATGCTTTGATTTAACTCTCATCTACTCCCTTAGCACCATTTTCAGTTATTCATCAATCTATTCCCTTATATACTTCACTATACCTTTCCCTGTGTCAACCCCAATGAGCCCTGGTTCATGTGAAGTCACCATGTGGTGACATTGTGGGCCTTCGAGACTTGATGATCTCTTTATGCTATTGTTGACTATGTAAAGCATGCTATCTCCCTTCACCATCTTGACTTACTCATATCATGCCATGTTACATGATCTCAAGGCCTAATGCTAATCCCTTAACTTAGTCAATTTTTCATTTATGCCTAAAGGGCCAGACTTTCCCTAATAAGGACACATGTGCTAATCAAGGGCTCAGATGGAAGATTAAATCTATAAGATCAAATAAATAACTAAGTATAAATCTTCTGAAGAAACTAGTCAAAGTAACTAAAGTGATTATGTGTGAAGGACAAAGCTTTAACTAAGATTAAAAGATGCAAGCAACACATGTAAAGATCTTCTATTTGAAACTAGACATAATTTTCATTCACCAGTTCCTGATTCAAACACTGACCACTCTAAAAGCTTGAAGTATGTGTGTATTTATAAATTTTCACCATGCATAAAACTTATAAGAATTGTTTTAAAGCCCATAATTCAAAATATTTTTGGTGATAATATCTATTTTAATCAAATCAAAATAGCACAATCGATTGCATCAAACAATTAAATCACAAAATTTATTAGATGAATATTTTAGACCAACATACTAAAATAAAAGGGTATTATGATGAATCTCACTCAGTCATTTGTAACTCAATCATCTAACATGACTTGCACCCTCCTTAAGTCTTTAATGTTTTAATGTTTAGATGAGCTAACAAATTTAAGGTTAGGGTCTGATACCATGTATAGGGTTTCTAGTCATTTGTTATTAGGTTCAACTCTACACTAGTTGATCTCCTTCATGTTCCAAGTTCATACAATGTCACCGCATGAAAACATCATGGGCCTTTAGGCTATGGGGGCACATTGACTTCTTGGGTTTTCACATCGATCCCCATTGAGCTTGGGTTTACGTGATGTCACCACATGGTGACATTATGGGTCTTTGAGCTTCGGTGAGAATACTTTCACTATTTAGACTATTGAAAATGACTTGGGTAAACATAATAGGGACACATGTCTCAATCTAGGCCCTGGGGAAGACTTAGGATTTGACAAATTCTCTTCAGTAAATAGACTAATGCATAAAAGTGAAAGGGTCTCAACCAAATGAATGAAATTTTATGTGGATAGGCCATTCTTAAAAGGGGCCTTCAATTTTGATTAATCAAACATGTCTAAATTCTAAATCATAAAGAATATCAAAATATTTTAAACTAAAGTTACTTCATTTTTCACAAATATTCGAAGGTCCAAGGCTATTTTTAGCAATCTTCGACTAGACCATACCATGAAAATATAATCAAATCAAAGTGATTAAGCACAAAGGTGGAAAGTGTCACAAATAGAATAAAAGGTATACTTAAAGACAAGTCAAGAAAACAAAAGTATTTTAATTTTAATGAGGAATTCCTTAGACCACCATATTACACGTTATTTCATGATCAAAACCCTATCTTTGGCTATTATGAACCATTGTATTATACAAAATTAAACAATTATCAAAATCCTTTACCACAAACACATCTATTAAGAACCTATTCTTTGCTTTCTCCTTTTTGGGAAAAAATGCAAAGCTTGAAGTATGTGTGTATTTATAAATTTTCACCATGCATAAAACTTATAATAATTATTTTAAAGCCCATAATGCAAAATATTTTTGGTGATAATATCTAGTTTAATCAAATCAAAATAGCACAATCGATTGCATCAAATAATTAAATCACAAAATTTCTTAGATGAATATTTTAGACCAAACATACTAAAATAAAAGGGTATTATGATGAATCTCACTCAGTCATTTGTAACTCAATCATCTAACATGGCTTGCACCCTCCTCACGTCTTTAATGGTTTTGATGTTTAGATGAGCTAGAAAATTTAAGGTTAGGGTCTGATACCATGTACAGGGTTTCTATTGGTTTGTTATTAGGTCCACCTCTACACTAGTTGATCTCCTTCATGTTCCAAGTTCATACAATGTCACCACATGGAAACATCATGGGCCTTCAGGCTATGGGGGTACATTGACTACTTGGGTTTTCACATTGATCCCCATTGAGCTTGGGCTTACGTGATGTCACCACATGGTGACATTATATGTCTTTGAGCTTTGGTGAGAAGACTTTCACTATTTAGACTATTGAAAATGACTTGGGTAAACATAATAAGGACACATATCTCAATCTAGGCCCTAGGGAAGAATTAGGATTTGAAAAATTCTCTTCAGTAAATTGACTAAGGCATAAAATTGAATGGGTCTCAACCAAATGAATGAAATTTTATTTGGATAGGCCATTCTTAAAAGGGGCCTTCAATTTTGATTAAGCAAACATGTCTAAATTCTAAATCATAAAGAATATCAAAAGATTTTAAACTAAAGTTACTCCATTTTTCACAAATATTTGAAGGTCCAAGGCAATTTTTAGCAATCTTCAACTAGACCATACCATGAAAATATAATCAAATCAAAGTGATTAAGCACAAAGGTGGTAAGTTTCATAAATTCAATAAAAGGTATACTTAAAGACAAGTCAAGAAAATAAAAGTACTTTAATTTTAATGAGGAATTCCTTAGACCACCATATTACATGTTATTTCATGATCAAAACCCTATCTTTGGCTATTATGAACCATTATATTATACAAAATTAAACAATTATCAAAATCATTTACCACAAACACATCTATTAAGAACATGTTCTTTGCTTTCTCCTTTTTGGGAAAAAATGCAAAGCTTGAAGTATGTGTGTATTTATAAATTTTCACCATGCATAAAACTTATAAGAATTATTTTAAAGCCCATAATGCAAAATATTTTTGGTGATAATATCTAGTTTAATCAAATCAAAATAGCACAATCGATTGCATCAAATAATTAAATCACAAAATTTCTTAGATGAATATTTTAGACCAAACATACTAAAATAAAAGGGTATTATGATGAATCTTACTCAGTCATTTGTAACTCAATCATCTAACATGGCTTGCACCCTCCTCAAGTATTTAATGGTTTTGATATTTAGATGAGCTAGAAAATTTAAGGTTAGGGTCTAATACCATGTACAGGGTTTCTATTGGTTTGTTATTGGGTCCACTCTACACTAGTTGATCTCCTTCAAGTTCCAAGTTCATACAATGTCACCACATGGAAACATCATGGGCCTTCAGGTTATGGGGGCACATTGACTACTTGGTTTCTCACATTGACCCCCATTGAGTTTGGGTTTATGTGATGTCACCACATGGTGACATTACAGGTCTTTGAGATTCGATGAGAATACTTTCACTATTTAGACTATTTCAAATGACTTGGGTAAACATAATAGGGACACATGTCTCAATATAGGCCCTGGGGAAGACTTAGGATTTGACAAATTCTCTTCAGTAAATTGACTAAGGCATAAAAGTGAAAGGGTCTCAACCAAATGAATGAAATTTTATGTGGATAGACCATTCTTAAAAAGGGCCTTCAATTTTGATTAAGCAAACATGTCTAAATTCTAAATCATAAAGAATATCAAAAGATTTTAAACTAAAATTACTCCATTTTTCACAAATATTCGAAGGTCTAAGGCTATTTTTAGCAATATTCTACTAGACCATACCATGAAAATAGAATCAAATCAAAGTGATTAAGCACAAAGGTGGCAAGTGTCACAAATTCAATACAAGGTATACTTAAAGACAAGTTAAGAAAACAAAAGTATTTTAATTTTAATGAGGAAGTCCTTAGACCACCATATTACATGTTATTTCATGATCAAAACCCTATCTTTGGTCATTATGAACCATTGTATTATATAAAATTAAATAATTATCAAAATCCTTTACCATAAACACATCTATTAAGAACCTATTCTTTGCTTTCTCCTTTTTGGGAAAAAATGCAGAAAAAATGATATCTTAGAAACCACATCTTGCTATGGTGATATCATATTTATATTTATTTGTCATTTGACAAAAAATAATTTTGACATATGTTCTTTGCATCTCTATTTAGTGAATTTTTTTCCTAATGCATTTCTTTCTATAGATATAAAAGCACATAGTTGTTTGGAAGACAATCTAACATACAATGTCATAAAAAACATACTGACTATTGCAAATTGGAAAGCATACATTAAAAAGATGGGGTTTTATCTAAGACAAAGATGGAATTGAACGGTAACAAGTTCACCATCTAATGGATTCTCAAATTTTTTGGATGTCAGCATTCACCTATGGTCATTGATGAGTCAATAAATAGTCAAAACCCATAATGATTATTCTCAATTGCAAGCTTTATATAACATAATTTTTCTAAACAAATATAAAGCATGTACATTATAAATTGTTATATGTGCAAGAATATATTGAATCAAGGACATGTGTTGTTGGTGGTTGTTTAGAAACATTGCATAAATAAAACAAACTCTCTTTACATAGAGTAAATAAAATTTCATGTGAAACAAAAATAAAATGTATGCACTATAAATAATTGACAATAGACAAGGATATAAAGCCACAATTTTACCCTTGTGGTTCTACTGCACAGACATTGCTGCATGTTTGTACCATCTCTTTAAAAAAAATTGAAGAACATGTCATTTAACCAAAAAAAACTTAGAATTTTTTTCAAAAACAATAGCAATAAAAATATTTAACAAAAAAAAATAGAGACACACTCATACATGTTTGTGGTGTTTGAAAGCAATTAAAATTTAAACATAATATGAAGTGTTTTAATTAGTGAAAAAATAACACATGGAAATAATTACTACTAAATTGCAAAGGCACTCAAAAAATGTTTAAAATGCAATCGATCATTAAGAGATGGAAATTTTCCTACATTTGCAATACCCAATAATATTATTGAACAATTTTTATAATTTTTAGGCATGTTAATAGATCTTGAAGAAAGGCTTGTTGTGTTTAGAATTATATTTGCTCAAATAAGAAACTTAGGATACAACAAGCCACAAATTGGTTTTATAGGGTCAATAATCAATGTCATGTCAAGTGTTGATAAAAATTAAAAAGTGTTACCTTGATCCATAGATGAAAAAACAACAATTACAATATCTTTAAAGAGACAATTGGAATATAAATATGTAAATCAAGTAGGAAGAGTTCATTCCAAAATTATTATGGAAGTATTAAAACAACTATGTGCACAAAAATTGCACATTGCTCATAATTTGAAAATTAAGTTTGACTAGAAACCCTTTATATTAGTAGATGTTATCGAAAATGCAAATAACAAAATAATGTCTAATTAATCTAAAAGTTATGAAGATAGTGAAAATAATCTATCTTCTAACACATATGAAAATAAGTCTAATGACACTTGGTGATTTTTGCATTAGAGGACAAGTTAATTGCAATAACACTAGCTGAAGAAAATCCTCCTCTTAGAATTTTAAAAGACAAATATTCAAAAAAAATGAACTTTCCAACACTTCTCTTTGGCAATGTTCATGATGATGACATTGTGTTAAGATTTTCATGTTAAAAAATATCACAATGGGATATTTTGCATACTAATCATTGTTTTGCATATCATGTTACAAATTTAGTTTTTAAATCAATAAATATAATCATAGACCAAGTTGGAAATACAATGTGGATCTGAACTAGAAAAATCTAGTTAAAATGAAGAAAACCTTGGCCAAACATGTTAAATGCAAGCCAGATTTAGAAAAGTTACTCAAATTATAAACTGGATATGTTGATTTCAAAAAAAAAATGTATTTCACTTGATTACATTCAAGGTCTTAAAAAAATGTCTTTGCAATGATACACCAATTAGGGCCTCCAACATTTTTATTGACTTTCACAAGTGGTGTCTTTGCAATAATACATCAATTAGGGCCTCCAACATTTTTATTGACTCTCACAAGTGTTAAACACTCTTGGAAACCATTAACAAATGCATTAAAATAATTGTATTGAAACCATTACAAAAAGTCAAATTCACAACTAAATGAACTTGATAAAGTAAATGACATTTCTTTTTTTGTGTGAATAGATCCAATCACTTGTATATGTTATTATAGACATCATATTAATGTATTAAATCAAATGTTATATGAAGACAAAATGATCCTAGACAAAATCACAAATTATTTTTGTGTAATATAATTTTAATGTAGAGTAAATTCTCATAACCATTGGTTGGTGTCAATCAAATATGCATTGACATATGGTAAAAAAACAAAATTCAAAAGTTAGAGTTTTTATATATAGATACACAACTTGTAATATTGATGTTTTATAAAATGACTTGGCATAATTTTATACTCATCATCATACTAGTAGTTGTAGAAAAAAGAAATAAAAATAATGTAGATACAATTTTCCATAACTATCAATGAAAAAAATAGTAATGCTTGAACCATGTGAAACAATAAACAAACATTTAATTGTGATATCAAAGCAACTTTATTTGTTGCTAAGCATAAAAAAATATATTGATTTGGACAATTTTTATACTTTTCTTCTCAATTTGCAAATAGATGAGTCTCAATACAAAACACAATTGAACAACTCATGATTTTTATTGAATGTAATTCATCTCCAGTATGGAGAAACACTTTCATAAAAAAACATTCCATACTTGTGGTAAGCCAACATAGACATAAAATTTATTTCAAATGTATATGTCATAACAACATATTATAGTTCATATATGATAAAAGGAAACCCAAATATTACACATGATTTTAAAAATATACGAAAACAACATGCGACAACAAACATAGATGTTATTAGATACTACATAACATTCTAAATTATCAACATATGTTTGCACAACAAGTTATACACTTAGTGTTATCATTACCATTAAATCATTTCTCAAGAACATTTACCTTTATAAATACATCTTACCTTCATGAAGGAACATTTATTTTTAAACCTTCAATTATATTTAGTCAAGAACAAGATGAATCCAAAAAAATTATGCACCAATCCATTATAGACTATTACAATGCATGACCTATAGTAATTGATCATATCTATTTAGTCAAATTTGTACCTCAGCATGAAAAAATAGAAATCCATTCCAGTGGAAAAAATGTAATATATTTTATTATTATATGTTGACCCTAAAAACTATTATTGTGAATGATTATTATTATATATTCCATTCATAAACTATGAAACCACTTTGAAGCAAATTCTTGAAACATAGAAATATGCATATAATTTGTAAAAAAGTACAATAAAATTGAATGAGGACAAGTTCAATTATGGCATCAATCCTATGTGGGGAGACATGAAAGATGCCATTTACCAAGTTGAACTTGACATTGAAAACATAATTGATACAAGATTTTATTCAAGAAAAATCAATGTTATGCAAGAAGAATGCCATTTGTAGATGGAATTGTCACTTTTAAATTCTATACCCAAAAAAAAAAAATTACAAACTATTTGAAATTAGAAATGACTCATTTAATATTGATAATGTCAAATACTATAAACAAATATAGATTCTAAATGATGAACAAGAAGTGATTGTTAAAGATATTACTTTGAAAAAATGTATAGACAAGAATAAGCCATTGTATTTATTCTTAATAGGTGGTGTAGGCACTAGAAATAATTATATAGCAAAATTTATATTTGAAACCCTTTTTCACATTTATGCACAGTCTTTTGACAATAATCAATCCAAGCAAAGCTACATATAATGTAGGTGGTATAACATTTCATTCTAAATTTTTATTTCCTTTTAATAAGTCATAACTAATTCCATTTGGTCGTGAGCAACTTGATACAATGTCTAAATTTCATAATCAATTGTGTATAATGATAATTGATGAAATATCACTTGTCAGAGCAAGAGCCTTATACTATATTGACAAATCTTTATATGAAATTATGCAGTTGCCAAATTTATACTTTGGTAATTGATATGATCTTTTGTGGAAACTTTTTATCAGCTCATTCCATTGAACAAATTTGACCCTAGGTCAATTTTTTTCAACCCCTTATATATTCAAATTTCCTATAGGGTCTTGCTAGGTCATAAATACTCACATGGTCATGATTAAAGTCACTTAGTATGTTTCACCTTAGTCTGTTATGTCATTTTTCTTAATATTCTCTTATGTCATCTTTTTGGTTTTTCTAATGAACTTGTATGTATTTTTCATACAAGGAAAAATTTCAAAGTGTACTATAACATACCATGTGTCATTTGGATGTCAAGAGTCAATTTGAAATTGAAAAAATGTAGGTTTAACATGGAATTGAAGAAGATTAAGTAGTTTCAAGCAATTTAAAGGCAAGTTGTACAATCAAGACAACCCCTTAGCATGTGATAAGATTTAGTGGGATCTCTACAGAACCCCACAAGTCTTTTCCAAGATTGATAAGCTTTAATAGGCTAAAAAATGACAAAAAATAGTATGTCTCCTTCATCTCTCTTAAATAAGGTCAACTAATTTACTCTTGACCTATGGATAGTAGAATGAGAGTTAAACTGAATTCATTTGGGATAAGTTGTTATCCTTTTTGGCCTTCTTTTCCATGTCAATAGTTTTTGGTATGGTGTAGTATGCTCTATGAACTATCCTTAAGAATGCTAGTGACTTCAATCTACCTTCATAATGCTTACACCTTCAATTTTCCTATTTGTTTACACTTATCTGATGATTCCAAGTAGTAAACATGATATTGTAGATAATTTTATTCCTTTCCATGTTATTTATAACCTATTTTTCATGTGAGAGCATAAATAAATATGTAAGATCATCCTTCAGTTTAGAGTGAGCATCATCAATGGTTTGCAAATAGTTATTTATAGTTACACTATTCTATCCTCTCATAGTGACTTGAGATCAAAGGTAATACACTCATATTACCTCCTTTCTAAGCATGGTGATGGTATAGAAAATTCAATAGACTAATGGAGGTTTCAAAGATTTAAAACTAGGTGGAGTTGAAGATGGTTCATATATACAGTCAAACTTCAATATAATAACAACCTATAGGATTGTGTAGGAGGTCAGAGATAGAGTGTTGAATAAACTATATAAGTTTTTGGATTAAATTGAGTAATTAAACCAGGCATAATAACATAAAGGAATTCATTGTATTAATGGTGAGGCCAATACACAACCAAATCTAAATCCATGTTCATAGGGTTAAAATGAGACTCATTACCTTAATATCTCAATAACATGGACATAGTAGTAACATGTAAAAAAGTTAACAGGTGGATTTATTAAAGAGAATATAATTTAAATTAGTTTCCAATTCCATAAATTTTTCATTGAAGGCACTCGGTAAGCACAGTCTAATTTGAGCCTACATGAATCTATAACTTGCAACCTAGGTTTGTTGATGGTGAGAATGAATGTATGATCTGATGGCAGGAAATAAGTGAATTCAAGGGTGGAATGGACTTTAGAACTTAAATATGGAACCAAGGGAGTGGATCATAGTTTTCAAACAATAAAATGTCCACCTATAAGATTATTTATTCTCCAAATGAGTATATGCAGGTGACACAATTGGTATATGTGGTAGATTAGTTTAGACCAATGAGTGATTACAAGTTTAGAGAAGATAAGATGGATAATCATGTTAGATATATTATCAAACTTTTATATCATACTTTAATATGGTCTTTAGATAATCATCAACACCTACAGGAACCTTATATATTTTGAACACACATTGATATTTGAAGGCAATCTGTAAACTAGTCTAGGCATATGCAAAATGCAAGTTGGATTCATATGAATTGGTGTAATATTGAATGAATATTATAAAACATCATAAAAATTATATATCACATTCTATTTTAATATTAAGGATATGATAAATATATCAAAGACTATGTCTTGAACCTTAACCTACAGTCAGTCCAAAAACCTATCTAAAGTCATAAGCCTAGAGAGCTAGTCTTGTGAAATTTGTTGATTGAGTGTTCCAGAATTATGATAAAGTTTTATTTTTTTTTTGAATAGCATCAAAATTAATCAAAATAAACCTATAATAGTCACATTTTATCCACACGAATAGGCAATATTCCCTCTATTTTGTCTCAGATAGAGGGCATTCCATAGGTAGTATAATCTATAGACCTAGCATAGGAATGTTGAATGAACGAAGGGAAAAGCATTAAGAACATCATGTAAATATTTGAAATGTTTGTTTATATATGAATAAAATGTGAATAGTAACCTATAGTCAATGGAACCTCCATAGGTGACTATATGTACAAAAGACACAGCTAGGCCTATTAGCCCTAGAACTAGGCCTAAGCCCTACAAGTTCCTAGACTAATACATATGACCATTAAAACTTTATAATTTTTTTTAATAAATTTAGGTTAAAGTTTAGGATGGATTAGATCCATTTTTTTAGATAAAATCAAAAAATTGGTCAATTTGGTCATAATTCCTATTAGTCCTACTCATAATGTAAGAAAGAGCTAAAGAGGCCAACTTATGTTGTTCACATCTATACAAACCATGTGCATGAGACATAAATAACTTGGAGAGAGTTTAAAGGGTTCATATACTCCAAAATTTTGAAATTGTTTCTAATTTTGAAAGTCATGAATTTATGAACAATTGCTAACAGTCCAAACCTCTTAAAACCCTGGTTTGGACCCAATGGAGAAGAAATGAATGGATATGCATCCAAGATGATTAAAATGGCCATTAAATTTCTTGTTACATGTATATAACTCCTTTAGTCTCATTTACATCAAATTTTTATGTATTGTCACTTGTATAGATAGGGATAATATTGAGTTTCTTGCAAGATTTGAGTTGTTTTGTAGGTGTAGAGGAGGATGGATAAGTGAGAACCATTTTAATAGGTCTTTAGATAATTATCCTAACATATAAAACTCATTTATAAAATTTTTTGTACATGAAAATACCTTTTATATCTCATTCATCATAGGCATTTTAAACAAACAGTGAGAAGGCAAAATGACTGTCAAAGATTGGGAGTAAGAACTATTCTATGAGTTTTAGTAGGATATTTTTATAGACCAAAGGACAAAGGAGACATATTTGAGTTTCATAACACATATTAAATTCATTTATTTGAGAAAATACAAGTCATTTTGATGACAAGTATGAGGATAAACCTAGGGGACTAGTTATGAATGACTACAAGTAGTGAATGATAGGTGACAAGGATGAACACATTAGTTAAGGAGGTGTATATGACCTTAAATGACCTATTATCTACCTTATCATGTCATATAATATGTGTCAAGGCTTATTATGGTAGATTTAGACAATCAAGTTAACCCCTCACCATCATGAAGGTAGTTTCAAAGCAAGACAATGAAGAGTTATATGCCAACTTGAGGGAAGTGTTATGTTTTAGATTAAAACATATTTATGATAGCTTCATAAATTTTTTTACACTCATTAAATGTCATTGTAATTTATTCTCATAGTTTGACACTTGTTCTTGTGACCCTTGAGCTTCACTTATTCTCTCTCCTCTCTTTACTTTATATATTCAAGCCTTTTTGGCTTTGTAATGGATCCATATGGTATGGTGAATCCATTTGGTTTTCACATCTAATTTTCCTTTGAATAATTTTTTTTAAAGTTAATTAAATCTCTACAATCTCTTGCCTAAGTGTGTTAAGTGGTTTAGGTGGTTGACAAGTGATGAACATGTTCTCCTTGCTTCCATTTCTGCTCTTTCATGTTTGTGTGAGTGACATCTCTTCTAACAGGTTTCATAAAGTGTATTATTTATTAAGTGTGTCTTGAAGTGTAAGAGGCACTATTAGTGTCTTTAATAAGACCTTATTTTCACTTCCTCTATATAGGTATAATAATCTACCTCTATGAGAAATATTTATGCCAGAAGGACATAGAGTTGAAGTCAGTTTGAGTAGTCTTATTTCTTAAGTGTAGATAAAAGTGTGTTATGTGGATTTATCTTGGTATATCACCTCATTATAATAGGTTTATTTATGTTTTATTTTTCCATTTTCATCCTTTGTAGTGATTAATCTAGTGTAGTGTGAGCCTATAATATAAATCAAGGGAGCTAGCCCTTTCTAACCTAGAGATATATCTCTTGTCGTGGCTTGTCTATGAGGAGAGATAATTATATGTTATCCTAAAATTGATAAGGTATAATTGAATTATTTGGGTTAAAATTTTAGTCTATAATAGTTTTGGATCTAAGGTCTACTTGAATTCTTCATATTCACAGGGTTAAAATGGGGCTCATTACCTTAATATCTTAGTAACATGATCATAGTAGTAACATGTAAAAAAGATAGGAGGTGGATTTTGTCAAGATAATATAATTTAAATTTTTTAAAAATTCCATAAAGTTTTCACTAAATTCACTCAGTAAGCACAGTCCCATTTGAGCCTACATGAATCTATAGCTTAAAACCTAGGTGTGTTGATGGTGATAATGAATGTATGGTCTCATGGTAAGAAATAAGTTAATTAAAGGGTGGAATGGCCATTATAAATTAAATATGTAACCAATGGAGTGGATAATATTATTCAAACAATAAAATGTCCACCTGAAGGATTCTTGATTCTCTAAATGAGTACCTACAGGTGACATAGTTGGTATATGTGGCAGACTGGTCTAAACCAATGTGTGATTGTAAGTTTAGAGAAGATAATATGGACAATAATGTTGTATAAATTCTCACACTTATATATCATAATTCCATATGGTCCTCATATAATCATCAACACCTACTAGAAACTTACGTATTTTTAACACACATCGATAGTTAAAGGTAGTCTACAAACTAGTCTAGGCATATGAAAAATGCCATTTGGATTTGTATGCAGTGGTGTAAGATTGAATGAATATGATAAAACATACTCACAATGATATATCACATTTCATGTGACTCTCAGGTATATGAGAAATAGAGAAAAGACTATGTCTTGAACCTTAACCTACAGTCAGTCTAAAACCCTATCTATAGTCATAAGCCTAGAGAGCTAGCCTTATTAAATTTGTTGATTAATGGTTATAGATTCATGATAAGGTTTTAAAAAAAATTTAAGAGCATAAAAATGAATAAAAATAACCCTCTAATAGTCACACTTTGTCTAGGTGAATAGGGGAGATGCCCTCTATTTTATCTCAGACAAAGGGCACTCCACAAGCAGTATAATATGCAAACCTAGCATAGAAATGTTGAATAAATAAAGGGAAGAGCCTTAAAGACATCATGGAAAGATTTGAAAGTTTTTTTTATATATGCATAAAGTGTGAATAGGCACCTATATTCATTAGAACCTCCATAGGTGACTATATACATAGAAGATACAACTAGGCCTATTAAGCCTAAGCCCTACAAGTGCCTAGACTAATCCATATGACCATGATAACTTTATAAAATTTTTAAATACCTTGAGGGGATAGTTTAGGATGGATTAGATCCATTTTTTTTGTAGATACCATCACAAAATTGGTCAATTTGGCCATAATTCCTATCAGTGCTACTCATAATGTAAGAAGGAGCTAGAGAGGCTAACTTATTTTGCTCACATCTATATGAACCATGTGCATGGGACCTAAATCAATTGGGATATTTCAAAGGGGTCGTATAATCCAAATTTGTGAATTTTCTTATAAGGTTAGACGTTAGGGTTTTATGAACAATCGTTAATAGTCCAAACCTCCTAAAACCCTGGTTTAGACTTGATGGAGAAGAAACAAATGGAGATTCATACAAGAAGAGTAAAATGGCCATGAAAATGGTTGGGACATATCTGGAACTCCATTTGTCTACTTTAAATCCACTTTTGTTTTATTTTCACTTATATAGATAGGGATAATAGTAAGTTTCTTAAAGGATTTAAGTTGTTTTGCAGGTGGAGAAGATGATGACAAGTGAGAACCATTATGGGAGGTCTTTAGAGACTTGTCATAACTTATAAAACTTATTTATCACCTTTTTTAAACATGAAAAGATATTTTATATCTCATTCATCATAGGTAATCTAAACAGACGGTGAAAAGGCAAAATGACTATCAAGGATTGGGAGAAAGAAGTGTTATATGAGTTTCATTAGGATATTTTGATAGACTAGAGGACAAATAAGATCTAATTGAGTTTCAAAAAACCTATTCCATGAATTTGTTTGATAAATTTCAAGTCACTTTAATGAAAAGTATGAGAACAAACCTAGGGGACTAGTGATGAATGACTATAGGTGGTGATTGACAAGTGACAAGGATGAATGCATTAGTTAGGGAGGTGTAGATGACTTGCACTGACCTATTCTCTACCTTCTCATGTTAGATCATATGTGTCAAGTATTCCTATGGAAATTTTAGATAATCAAGTGAACCCTTCACCATCATGAAGGAAAACTCAGAGTATGATATGAAGAGTTCTATGCCAACTTGATGAAGGTACTTTATTTTAGATTGCCACATGTTTATGACAACTTCCTAACTTATTTTACACTTAATTCCATGGCATTGTAACTAATTATCATAGTTTGACACTTTGTCTTGTGACCCTTGAGATCGTTTTCTTCTCTCTCCTCTCTTTTCTCTATATATTCCAACCTTTTTGGATTTGTAATGGATCCACAATTGTTATGGAGAATCCCTACTAGTTTTGACAATTCATTTTCCTTATAATAAAGTTTTATAAAGTTGACTCATTCTCTACAATGTTTTTCCTAAGGGTGTTAAGTGGTTTAGGTGGTTGATAAGTGATGAACATGATCCCCTTTCTTCCATTTATGCTCTTGCATGTTTATGTGAGTGACATCTCTTCTAATAAGTTTCATAAGGTGCATTGTTTGTTAAGTGTGTCTTGAAGTATGAGAGGGAATAATAGTGTCTTGTATCAGACCTTATTTTCACCCACATCTAGATAGGCATATAAATATACCTCTATAAGAAATATTTATGCTAGAAGGATATAGAATTGAAGTCAATTTGAGTAGTCTTCTTTCTTAAGTGCAGATGCAAGTGTGTTATGTGGAGTTATCTTGGTGTATCACCTCATTAGCAAAGTTTTTCTTTTTTTTTTATGTTTCCTTTTTTCCTTTTCACCTCAAATAGTGATTAGTCTAGTGTAGTGTGATCTAAGAAGATAAATCAAGGGGCCTATCCCTTTTAAACCTAGAGATTTATCTCTTGTAGTGGCTTGTCTATGAGGAAAGATAGTTCCATGTTATCGTAAAATTGAGAAGGTCTACTTGATTTTTGTAGGGTGAAATTTTAAGATATAACACACCTCATATATTATTTATTCATATTTGAACATATAAAAATTAAATAATAAATAGTCCCATATATTTTTTGGTAGGAAAATGTAAAATGTTACCAACTACATCAAACTATGTGCCAAAAAGATGAAATATTTTTAGGGATATTGAATAGAATACATACATGCTCACATACATAAAATGATATAGCATATATTAATCATAATTATTTATGTCTATCACCCAATTATACTTAATTCCCCTATATATTTTACTTAAATGATGATGTTGATGCACACAATGAAAAGATGTTAATGTTTGTTTCAGATAAAGAAATTGTTATTGAGGTAATGGATAAGAAATATGATGCATATGGTGAAGGACATGGATATGCTAAATCTATATGTTTAACACCAAAAAAATTGGTTTAGTGTTAACATTTTAGTTTAAATCTTTACTAAAAATGATTATATGCAAGATGATCTTGTCAATAGTTCATATGGTATCTTTAAACTGTACACCTATGAAGATAAAAAAGACATGTACACACACAATACATAGATACCAAAGTTTAACCATGGAAGGTGTTTAAATCAAGCCACTTGCATTTAATAGATATGGATTATTATATACAATAGTATCATGTGTAAAGACTATGGACTAATTATACTTTCTAAGCCCGCTCATAGAGAAAAAGATCAAAGTCAAAAAAACAAAATCAATTGAGATGTCTAGATTGAATCAAATTCAAAGTGGGAATTATCATATAGCTTGAGATCATACATTTTTGCATTTTCTATAGCAATATGTTCATTGAACATTCATAGTCTTTCTATGCATTTAAAATACATTGTTAATGTTAGGGGATCTGTAGCTCTACCAATTAGAGCACAATTGATTACTCTCTTATATGCAATTAAACACGGAATTATACCAGAATGATAAAGTAGCTAGAAACTTGAGACAACAAAGAATTTGAGAGACAATACACACTCTTTGTATTAGATATTACTAGAAGAAAATACAATAAGGAAGATGCCACTTCTTCCTCCACCTCAAAGGCTTGACACACCTCAAGACCTTCTTCCCTCTCTCTCTTGCTCAACACAACAACTCTAAAGCCTGAGTTGCTATCCCTCCTTGAATGCTTCAGCTGATCTCCTTGACCTTACACCTGTAGATCTCCTTGACCTTGCTAGCTTCAATGCCTTTACTTGCCTTAGAATTAATTTACAATACATGCCTTATGGGTCTATAAATAAGATCCCATGCTTACAAAAAATAGAAGTCTAACTACTAAAATTAGACACACAGCCCACGACTTAAATTAGCCCCTTAGCATGCAAACACTCGGTTCAACTAACTGACTATTCGTTAACAGCAGTTCCAAAAATACACAGGCGACCGATGCCGGTCCCTGCTGGTCTAGTGCTGCTGATGTCGGCCGACTTCCTGCCATCACCGGTCTCCTTCTCCACTGCACATGACCGACATCGATCATACTGCCGACGCTGGTGGCTCTGGTTCTTCAGCATCCTTCCTTCTAGTGTCTGCAAATAGTTGAAGCTTTTAGCTCCACACCACAACAATCTCCCACTTGGAGATAAATAGCTGCAACCTATACCTGTACCGGTACACCATCTATTTTGTTCCTTAGGCTTTGTATCCCTCTTCAATGTCACTCTTGAAGACCAACCACCACGCAAACCTGTGATGCAATACCTGTATCTTATGCCAAAAGAATTTTGCTGCTCCCAAATTCTCCATCACACACTTCTGAACCAACTCTACCCTTAGCTTAGAAAACTCCCTGTATATGAAACCCTGCAACAAGTAACACAATACAATAACAGGATAATGTAGCTAATATTATCCAACTTGGTAAAGATAAAATACAATGGTCAAACCTCCATTGTTCTGTAGCATAATCAAGACCATATAGCATAGCCCTCTATCTCATGTATCCATCCACTCTCTTCTCTAAAATGGGAATCCATCCCTCTATCCAGTGCTTTCTTCCAGCTGACAACACTACCAACAAATACCTGTTTGGTTCTCCAAGGACTCACACTCCTCATCCATGCCAAGCTCCCACTATTTTTGGATTCTACCTGCATTGCTTCTTCCATCTTCCTAGTTCATGAATATCAGTAAGCAATATAAAGAAGGTGAACAATGAATATGAGGTTCACATACCTTTTCTGACCTCTACATGGGTGTTTGAGACTTAGTAATTCACCCAACATCCATTCCAGTGACCGATCTAGGCCATCTCCTAGTCTGCTTTTGACCGATGTCGGTTCCCTGCACTGACCCTGACTACCAACGTCATTTCCCTGGCCGACGCTGGTGTCCCTCCTGCCGACATCGGTCCTTGTGATCGATGTCAGTCTTCTCCTGTCCGACCTACCGACCCTGCTGGTCTGCACATGACCGATGTCGATATCTGGATGACTGACGTCGGTGCCAAGCTACCGACATCGGTGTCTGTTTGTTCCTGTAAGTGATGAAATTTTTATCCGCGAGCTCTTCTTAGATCAAACCTCTGTCCATGCTGCCCTGCTCAGACTTATTCAACCCCTGTGACTGATCTCTATCCTTCATCTCCTCCATAAACACCAAGGCTTCTTTGTTCCTGTCAAAGGCATCAAATTTCCTCTTTTTGCAATGAAATGTATCTGTGCACATACCTTTTTAATCAATAACTTCCATTCCCTTCCTATTCTTGTGACCAAGCCTATTAGGCCACATCTTCGAATCTACACCAGAAGTGGAATCAGTAATACAAGTAGACAGATAAAGAGTATCTACTTTCTTACCTCTTGCTAGAATAAGTGCTCCCTTGGTAACCTTCCAAGAATCTTGTGAGGGTTATTGTGCATCCCTCATCTCCCAACCTTCCTATAGAAATCAGACTCTGCTTCAAAATCAGAACATGCATGACCTCTTTCAACACCCACGTGTTGTCAATCTGCAATCTCAGCTGCACTTTCCTTTTTCCAACTATCTGACAAGGCGTACCATCCCCTAAATAAAGAACTCCAAAGTCTCCATGTTCATACTCGTAGAACAAATCTCTGTTTGGGGATGCATGAAAAGATGAACCAGAATCTAAAATCCATGATCCTACCTGACTATCTGAAGAAAGTATGAGAGCATCCTACATCACAATATTTGCATCCTTTGCTTCTCCCATACCTGCATGTTGATTCTCTTTATCTCTCAACCAACACTCCTTCTTTGTATGTCCTTTCTTTCCATAAAACTAGTAGGTGATACCTTTGGACTCGGATCTCCTTCCCGACCTTGATTTCCCTTGCTCAACCTTCTCCCTTTGCCTTTCCCTGCTTTCTGCACTTAGAGCATTCCCTGATGATTCACCTGTGCTTCTCCTGCATATTTCTTCATTCAAGATCACACTCACAACATCATCAAATTTTAAGATTTTAGAAGCAGATGCAAAATTACTTACTACCATAACCATACCATCCCAACTTTCAGGAAAAGAACATAAAATCAAGAGAGCCTTTACCTCATCATCAAAAACAATATTGACTGAAGCTAATTGGTTTACCAAACCATGGAAATCACTGAGATGAGTATGTACCGATCCACCTTCCTGCATTTGCAAAGTAAATAGCTGCTTCATAAGATATACCTTATTAGAAGCAGAGGGCTTTTCGTATAAATTCACCAAGGACTTTATCAACTCTTCCGTTGTCTTGCACTGTGATAAGCTAGAAATCATAGATGATGCAAGGCTCAACCTTATGGAACCTAGAGCCTTTCGATCAAGAATGTTCCATTCTTCATCCTTCATATCTGTGGGCTTGCATGCAACCCCACCCAACGGTAAGTACAGATCCTTCTAATACAGATAGTCCTCAATCTGCATCCTCCAGTGTTGATAATTCTTTCCGTTAAACTTCTCCATTCGTAGTCTGCTTTCTTCTGCCATTACTGAACTCCCACTCAATCAGAAAACCCTGTGAATGACCTGTAATCAAAAAACAATACCCTGCTTCTTGCAAACTGTAGCTCTGATACCACTTGTCAGGGGATCTGTAGCTCTACCAATTAGAGCACAATTGATTACTATCTTATATGCAATTAAACACAGAATTATACCAGAATGATAAAGTAGCTAGAAACTTGAGACAACAAAGAATTTGAGAGACAATACACACTCTTTGTATTAGATATTACTAGAAGAAAATACAATAAGGAAGATGCCACTTCTTCCTCCACCTCAAAGGCTTGCCACACCTCAAGACCTTCTTCCCTCTCTCTCTTGCTCAACACAACAACTCTAAAGCCTGAGTTGCTATCCCTCCTTGAATGCTTCAGCTGATCTCCTTGACCTTACACTTTTAGATCTCCTTGACCTTGCTAGCTTCAATGCCTTTACTTGCCTTAGAATTAATTTACAATACATGCCTTATGGGTCTATAAATAAGATCTCATGCTTACAAAAAATAGAAGTCTAACTACTAAAATTAGACACACAGCCCGCGACTTAAATTAGCCCCTTAGCATGCAAACACTCAGTTCAACTAACTGACTGTTCGTTAACAGCAGTTCCAAAAATACACAGGCGACTGACGCCGGTCCCTGCTGGTCTGGTGCTACCGACGTCAGCCGACTTCCTACCGTCGCCGGTCTCCTTCTCCACTGCACATGACCGACATCGGTCATACTGCCGATGCCGGTGGCTCTGGTTCTTCAGCATCCTTCCTTCTAGTGTTTGCAAACAGTTGAAGCTTTTAGCTCCACACCACAACAGTTAATGACTATGACCTGATGAAATGTGACAATTATGCTTACAAGAAACATACACATCAATTACCAATACTAATAATCATATGCCAACTTTTATGACTTGGAGTTTAGTTCATAGTGTTCATGGTATTATGATATGTGTAAAAAAACATTCTTACACTTCAAATCTAATTCAATACAATGTAGATGGAGTGGAAGCATTGACATCAAATATTGTGATATATAATTATGAATTTACAATTGTCAATATCTATGTATCTCTATTTGATTTGATTTTAGATATTATAAATGTTATATAAAAAATACTATCAAATTTATATGCATTAATACATATTTATGTATTTGGATAATTTAATATTGACATGTCCACCTCAAAAAAATCATATATACTACTTGAAAAACATATGTCAATGTCAGCCATTTATTTCTTGTTAGCAAAACATAACCAATACACAAATAGAATCATAGATCATGTATGGTCAAACATTACAAGTGGACATAACCAGATTATAAAAATAGATGCTTATTGGACTGATCATGTTGTTATCTATCTAGTAATGAATAATAGTACCTAAATACCAATGTAAAAACTATGTAAATGGTTATAAGGTATTCTAATTGTTTATACATACAATATTACCATTTTTTTAGTATTTTACCATTATATGTTTGAAAATCATTTTGTCCCATTCTAGTACATGGTATGAATGTAAAAATAAATAAATTAAAAGCATTAAAAATATGTTGGAATGGCAACAACGAGATCATTTGTTGGTAGTTAAACTAGTTCTGTCCAATAACAACAAAAACAATAGCATTTCATTGAAATATCTTTTTCTTAATTTTATTCAAAGAACTATAATAAAAGTTGACTTAAAAATTCTATCCTATTTTAATTAATAGGAAATTTAAAAAATTGTTTTATTTCAGTACAACATGTTTTAGATCATGTGTGTTATGCCTCGTCTAATCCTCTAATGACAAATTTGTTGGTACTATCATTATAAAGACAAACTATTATCCATAACCACTTTTTTTTTACTTCCTGTTAAATGATATATATGTGTTTTCTAATGTTTTTTACCTTTATCTTTACCTACATGCTAAGTTTTTGCTCTGATGTTTTTATTAGCTAATACAATTTTACTAAACATAAATTATCTTTTGGAATACTCACGGAATAGATTAATACATACAATTGCATGTATTTTACCTAGACACTCATGTATTTGTCATGTTATTTGTTTTTTAACTTTTTTTTTGTAAAATATTATTTTTTAGCATAGCTTGGATAACAATCTCTATAATTTTTTATAGCTTTATGTTATTTCACCAACAATCTTGCTTCTAAAGAAAGGTAATAAGTTTAAAGATTTGAAATTACTACCTTGAATCATGGTGGATAGCATAAGTATAGGCAAAAAAGGACATGGATTAGCTATGGGTGAATATAATAGCACTAGACAAATAAACATAGCCACCAAGCTTGGATTTCAATATTTAAAGAAATAAAATGATCTTGTTAGGTGTTTTATTGTTTGGCATGGAATAATTGAACATAGATTTATATAAATAAATACATGTACATGAAATATAATATTAATAAAAAATTACCATCTTATATGTCAACATTGACTGAGTAACATCAACAAATGTAGTAGTACATAAATGTATATGTGTATTTAATGTATACACACTAAATATATGTGACAAAAAATCATCATTAAAAACTGTATCATCTAAGACCTTGTAAGCACCACCATCATCATCCAAAGGTTCAGTGCATATATCACCATAAGATCTACAAAGGTGTTATCAGGCATGTACACTAGGTAGAGTATCCCCATGTCCATCCTCTCCAACATTAGACTTAGAAAGCTTAATTTTATGATAAATTAGTGTGTTAGTAAGTGCATGAATCATATGTAAAGTGTCAATCTCAATGACCTCCTTCACTATAGATGGGATCTTAGGTTCAAATGGATTTTGGATAGAGACTCTTATAGGTTGATAAGGTCCATGATGTGCACCTGGTTTATCCTATGCAGATCCTTTCCATCGACCATGAAACTTTGAGTAGTCAAATTAATTTGGAATCTAGTTGAGGATAAATTTGAAATAAATTTTCTATAAAAAATACAATGAAACATTATGGTTGTTACAAGGTGGGTGATCAAACACCATCCACCATCGCTCTTAAAAATGTTTCTTATAAAATTATGGTGGCATTGGTGGATTAAAAATTATTTTTTTGATAATGGAAAAAGTGCATTGTTTGATAGATCAATGAATAAGACACAAAATTGGTATTGTATTATTTTTTGTCTTTCACTTCACATGTTGATAATTTTTTAGCATAGTAATCCCTACATCTCTCCCTATAAGATTTTTATATACCAATTTGACTCATTATTGAGTCATCTTGGCCTAGTGTTGACTCTAGGGTATTAGCTAAATATATACAATGGGTGTTGATTTAAATGAAGTCCCTCGATCTCCTAATTGTCTCTTTAATTTTTTTTCTCAATTATGTGTGCACCTAAATCCTCCTAACTACCTAAGGGGTCTTATGCATTTCTAGGAGGGAGAGAAGGGTTATGAGGGTGGTGCCTTACACTTGAACAAGTTGTACAAACAAAAAAATGATTTTAACAAAAAACAATGCAAATAAAAATAATTACCAAAATTTTGTGTTAATGGGTTTGAATTTTGCTTGTTTAGCTCCCCTCCATGGTAGTATTGTTGATTTGTTGATCTAACTAGAAAAAATGGTGTGTTTTATCCTCTTGATAACAAAATGCAAATGTGATTCCACATTTGAGGGTAGAGAAGAGACACGAGGCAAAAATAATGGGTTTTGTGGTATTTGGACTCAATTTTTTTCTTTTATAATAACTAGCATAATGCATAAACACTATTTATACTTTGTATCATGTATGTAATTATTACACTTTATATACACCATATGTGGTTCTTACATTATATATCATATGCATGGTTCTTAAACTATATACCATGTATGTGGTTCTTACTATATATACTTCATACATAGTTATGGCTCAATGATTATCGATCTTACTTTTGAATAATGTTTACATGAAAATAAAACATGTCCATTGAATTATCACTCAACTCTTTGTATTATCTAATAAATAAGGTATAAATCTACTGAGGATTATCAAATAAATGATGCCTTGTTTATAAGAGGTCATTCCTAATAAAAAAATAAAAGAAAGATGAGATCGTCAAAGTCTAGAGGTAAATCTAAGACTACAACAAAATATAGGAGAAAATGTTGGAACTATGGTAAAATGTGGTATTTTAAGAAATAATTCAAATCTAAAAAGGCTGAAAAGAGTAAGTGATTTGATGATTCTAGATATTCAAAAGTAAATTCCTCTAGTAAATACTTAGAGGATTCATTATTGACAACTTTAAGCTCACATGTATGTGATGGTGGATGGTTCATTGACTCAAGTGCCTCTTTTCATATGACCCCTCACATGGAGTGCTTCTATGAATATCAAAAGATCAATGGAGGTTATGCCTTATTATAAGACAACTTTACCTATAAGATCATAGTTTAAAGAAAATTCAAGTTGAGATTTCAATAGGGAAGGGTTAAAACTCTCTCTATTGTTATGGACATTCCAAGTTTGTATAGAAACCTAATGTTTGTAAGTATGATGAAATATAAGGGTGTGTAGGTAATATTTAATAAAGATAGTTGCAAGATGGATTCTAGAGCAATGGTAATGGCAAGAGGAATCCATATAAAAACATTGTTCAAGTTTGAGGCAAGCACTATAAGTGTTGAATGTAATAGCTCTATTGTTCCCAAGGTGAAAAATGTTAGATCAAGTTCTTACATCTCTTATAGATAATATAATGTAGTGGCATCAAAGGATGAGACACATTGGTAAAAATCCCCTTGAGCATTAAAATTTAAAGATATAGCTCATGGTATTTTTGATTCCTCGTTAGACTTTGATTTTTATGAATATTGTGTGTTTGGTAAGTAATTTGGAGTGAAGTTTCATAGTAGTGCTACAAGATAAAAATGTATGTTCCATTTAGTGCATATTGATATGTTTGGACGTTCCATCACTAGGGAAATGTTTGTCTTATGTTTCTTTTATAGATGAATACTTGAGAAAATTTTGAGTTTACTATATCAAGATTATATATAAAGTTTTTATTAAGTTTAAGGCTCTTATTGAAAAATGAATAGAGAATAATATTATGGGCTTGAGAAGTGTAAGTTTAAGGATTTTAAAGATCTTTTTGAAAACTTAATAAATAAGAAGATTAAGGTCTTGAGAAGTGACAATGGTAGAAAATATTGATCCAATATTTTTGAGTAGTTTTGTAAGGACTATAGAATATAAAGACAAAATACAACTCCATATACACCACAATAGGAATGAAGTTTTAGAAAGAATGAATGCCATTTTCATGGATAAGGTGATAAACATGATTATTGGTTTGGGATTAGAAAGAAAGTTTTATGCATAAGTAGTCATGACTAATTGAACTATTTGATCAATAGACCACCCTTTTTAGTGTTGGTCAATAACACTCTAGAAGAAGCATGAATTGGTAAGAAACCCTCTCTCAAAAATCTTATTTTTTAATTGAGATGCTTATATGTATACTCCAAAATAAAAAAAGACTAAATTAGATAGTAGATTGGAAATGTATGTTTATTAGATATGGTATTGGTATGAATAGATATAAAATATGTAACCTTGAAACAAATATTATTGTTTACAATTATAATGTTATATTTAGAGAGGTAAAAGGGGTTTCAAAATAATAAGGACAACCAAAGGATAAACTTGAACAAATTCAATTTAAAGAAAATGATGGAAAACAAGTTCCTAAATTCAAATCAACTTCAAATGATGAAGTAGATCAGACATTACAAGAGGAAGATTCAAAATAATTTGAGGAGGAACAAGAAGATGTAGAACTAGAAAATCTAGTCTCGAGAAGATAAGATCAAGTGAGAAGATCATTTGATAGGTAAAGTCCTGATTTCTATTTTGTATTGATTTTACTAGTTTTGTTTGTTATTGATAAAGACCCAAATACTATAAATGATGATTTCACCTCAAAATAAATTAAGTATTAGAATAACGTTGTGGAGGAAGAAATGTAGTCCTTAGATAAAAAATTTAGAAATGAGACTTGGTAAAACTACCTCCTGGAAAAAACCTATTGGCTATAAGTGGGTATCTAAGAAGTATGATGCAAATTGGAAAATAGAGAACCATATAACTCATCTGGTAGCAAATGGATTCTCTCAGGTAGAGGGAAATGATTTTGGTGATACTTTTTCTCATGTTGCCTCCTATTCTTAATTACATTCAATTAATTTTTTTCTAGTTATTGTTGCTACTTTTGATCTAAAAATAGAACAAATGGATGTAAAGAGAAATTTAATACATGGTGATCCTTATAATAATTGGAATTTGAAAATAGAGAGGAGGTTAGTCTTGTGTTAGTCCATAAAATAATGAAATTAGCACACTAACATGCTAACATCTCTAGCCTAGTTCATAGGGGGAGCTTAATGAATAAAATACAATTGAAAACACAACTAAAATGCAAATGATATATAATATCTTACCTTTTTTTAATGCTCTAAATGATTCATTGTGTGGCCTACTTAGTTTGTGCTCAAAAAGTCTTTGACAATAGAGATTGTGTATTTACCTCTCTCTTTGGCACCATTATGACTTAATATGGCATATTCTTGCCTTATGTGGCTTGGATCAATATTTTGTCATTATAACATTATTGATTTGAATCTTATGAAAAAATTTGAATTATAACTATAAAATTTCCAATCTCTATTTTCAATGGGTAATGGCTTGTATTTATAGGCTTAGGAACTAACCCCAACTCAAGTTGAGTTAAAGTGTAGTTTAAACATGGAATGGGTTCAAATCTAATCTAACTGAGTTAACACAACCCCAATAGAGTTAAAATGTGTCAAAAACTCATGATTTGAAATTAATAGGCATGGGTCTCCAAAAAGAGATATTTTAAGATATTTTCAAATGCTTGTCAACTCATATAAGGTAAACATGAAAAGTTAGGATATTTCATATTTTTGAATTTCCTTTTCTAGTAATTCATTAATTGCACATGGATAATTCAACTAGGCATTTAATTTGGTCTAAATTTTTAATTAATTATAATTATACATTGATCTCTTTCAAGATTTGATTTTATGTGTGTAAGTGCCCCACTTAATAGGTCCATAGGCCAAGTTGACTGTTATGATGCCGTAGGATGATTAGGGATGAATATGTGAGAAGTTTTTATTGTATATGATGGAATACCCCACATAGGGATGTCTCAACATGATTATAAGATTTTATGAATGATGCACAAGAAAATTTGGGATGTTAAGTGATTCTTAGGATTCATTTGTAAAGGTTGGTAGGAATCAATATACAATTTTCCTCTATTTGGGAAATCATTACAAGTTGTAATCATAATAAATTCTTCTCAAATAATGAAAAGTTCATGTATGCTTACACTTCAATAACAATGGATGAATTTTAGGTTCCCCCTCGAAGGAGGAAATAGTTGGACCAAAAATATGAAGTCAGGTGGAAGGAACTGAGTTTCCCATAAGTGGTATATAGAGCTACCCTAGTTGGGTAGACAAACAAGATGATTTACCCATAGATGATTATAATCATCAGCATAAGTGGGATAAAAAAAGGGAATGATTTGCCCAAAGGCTATTATAATCATTGAAGAAAGGCTTAGGGTAACAAGAGAATGATTTGCCTAAAGGTGCTTATAATCATCAAAGGGAAAATAATGATTTGCCCATAGGTGGTTAAAATCATTAGTAAGATAAAAACATGCCCCAGTTGGGTGGATAGAGATAATGGTTTACTGAAAGGTGGCTATAAGCATTATCATAATGAAAATGTGCCCCAATTGGGTAGAATAAATAGAATGATTTTTCCAAAGGTGGTTATAATCAACCTTCAAATGGATGGAAACATAATGATTTTCTCAAAGGCAGTAAGAATTAATGGAAATGCAAATGGGATGGTATACAATGATTTGCCTAGAGGTGGTTATAATCATCGGTATCCTGATAACAAAAAATATGATATGGAATATGATGGAAAACATTTATAAAGGAGAAAGATGAATTTAGGCAACCAGCTAATAGGGATATGCTCATCTTAACTAGTAAGGTTTAAATTCTTTTGTGATTTAATTACTATATATTTGGGAATTATTTGGATTAAATTAGGAATATTGTTGGTGCCAAAAAGATATATCATTTTTGCATTGTCGTGTAGACTCTCAGAGTTGATTATTGTTATAGCACATGATGGCAGTCATCATGATAGAAAACCATGATAAATTGGATGAAATATGCAGATTAACTGACACGTGATTTAATAAATAATTGAAAATAAGGCATTAATGATAAAAAACCATTATGACAATGTTGATGCATAAAAATGGATGTATTCAAGAATAATTCATAATGAATCATCTAATGAATAGACATATACTGAAGTAAGGCACAAAAATAATGAAAATAAATAGTAAAACAAATAAACAAAATACCAAGAAAATAAAGAACAAAATAAACAATAGAGAAAAATAAAATGAAACAAAAATAAACAATGGCTAATCATAATCTTAATGTAAAAAACATGACATAAACAAGATGATGAACATTACCCTTAGAATATAGGAGACACCATAACAAAAAAACAAGCTGTGGGAATAGAAGAAAAGGAAGGGGGTGGTCGATCTATCTCTATATGCACTAGGCAAGTGGGCACTACCTACATAGTTCTATGGATGTAAGATCCAATAAAAAATTTAGGCCAAATTTAGTTCTCCCAATAAATGGGATAGAAGAAAATGATGGGAAGAAAAACATGACGGATCTTATAGAATAAAAATAGGAATGGACTTGAAAAATGGTGAGAGCGTGAGATATTAGGCCAATAAGGATCGGGAAACTAAATGACAAGTGGTTTCTTGTGACTTAGTGAGGGTTCCTAGAATTCTTAAGGAAAATAAGTGGTCAATATTCTAGATTTTCTAAATTAGTTTTCAAATATTTTTGAATTTTTTATGTATCTCAACTCGATGGAGAATGACGAGATAATAAATGGCCAAGCTCACAAAATGGTGAGAGTGTTCAAATGGAAGATTGCTTGAAAAATGATGAGAGTGTGGCTTAGGTTGCTCATAAAATGGTGAGAGCATGGTTGAGGTTGGTCACAAAATGGAAAGAGCATAGCTTAGGTTTCTCTCAAAATGGAGAGAACAAGGCAAAGGGGTGACTAAGATGACATCAATATGAATCGAGTGCTGACTACATAGTCCCAAGGTGGGACCTCAGGTCAAAATAGTTTCACCTTATAGCAGAGGAATCTGACTAGTGTAGTAGTCAATTCAAACAAAATAGACAAAGTTGGAAAATGGCATAGTATGACATAGGCATGGTAAGGTGGTACTTCAAGGTATGATAAACAATTATTTCCCCTAATTTACCCATAATTCGTTATAATTATCAAATAATGACATAGGTCAGTTATACTAGTTTGCCCATAAGTAGTTATAATTAGTAGCATGAGGATGGAACACTAATTTTCCCAAATGTGGTTATAATTAGGCATACTTGGTATAGAATAGAATAAGAAATGAAGGATGCAACTACCAAAACATTATCATACTACTCCAAATATATGGCCTATGTCTAGAATGTTGAAACAACTATTAAAACTTGATCTAAATCTTCATGTTGAAAGTAGGTTGTGGAACCAAGGTTAAGAGGGTTGGGTAGGGAGGGGTAAAAACAACTCAATCGATAGAAAAGGTATGGTAGAAGGGTATATGATATAATTTTATGGTACAAGGAAGAAATTAAATATTATGGTATAACTAAAATGTGCCTTATGGACAATACATCAAGTCACTTCATCAAAACAATGCTTGAGGTGTATAATGTTCATTGAATCATTAAGTTCATCCCCATCTGGTGTAGCGATCCTATATGATCCATCACCATAGTTTACAACAATGATGAAGGACCTATCTATTTGGGTTTGAACTTGCCTTTGTGTTTCTTCTTGATTGTGGTATTCTACTATTTTTTTAAGAAAAAGATCACCAAGTTCAAATTCTCTATATTTAACACATCAATTATAGTGGCCACAAAATCAGTTTTGGTATGCTTGAAGGTTATTGTTTATGGCCAGCCATTTCTCATCAAGTAGCTCCATCTCTTGGAGGTGAGGTACTTGATAGTCTTCATTGTCTAGGACATGCTTTAAAGAGATGTGAAAATAAGGTAACTCAACCTCAATGGGAAGAATGGCCTCAGTACCATAAATAAGTAAATATGGAGTGGATCTTGTTGGGGTGTAATGATTGGTATGGTATGCCCATAGGGCATGAAATATTTAAAGGTGTCAATTGCGGTCAACATCATTGATAATATTTTTAAGGATGTTGACAATGGTTTTGTTAGATGCTTATCCATTACCTTTTGGGTAAAATACAATTTAAAAATGTTGAGTAATTTTTTACTCAACACAGTGATTTGACATCCCTATTTTTGAATGAGCAATCATTATTAGATATAATGTCAAAGGGGATACCATAACAACAAATGAGATGGTTAAAAATGAATTTGGAAATTTGCTTTACAGTCATGTAAGTGATGGATATAACTTTGATCCACTCAATAAAATATTTTGTGATGGTAAGGATATGTTTATGGCCATCATATGAGGTAGGGTTTATCTTCACAATGAAATCGAGGCCCTGAGTATCATATGGCCATGGTATAAGCATTAGTTTCAGAGTCTTTCTCAAGTCATGAATTAGAATGGCATGTCATTGACATTTACCACATTTTTTAACATATGCAACTGCATCTACATCCATCATTAGCCAATAGTACTTGATGTGCAATAGATTTTGGGATAGGATGTCCCCACTAGTGTGGGATCCACATACTCCTTTGTTAAATTCCCATAATGCTAATATAGATTCTATCAAAGGTGAATAATAAAGTAGAGTTCCATCAAAATTGTGGTGGTATAGGGTTGACCCAACTAAGGTATAACATAGATCATGGTAGATAAAGGCCTTGGATTATTTATAGGATAGGTCTAGTGGTATAATTTGGTCATGGAGATAGGCATAAAGTTTGAAATACCATATAGAGTTGGGACCAAAAATATGATAGATCATTATGACAGTTGAAAGTTATGAGCTATCACTAGTTGATTTTCACTAAAAATTTTGTATTCTTAGGTCTTATTTGTATGATGAATCAAAGAACCAATAGTGGCCATGGCATATGTTGTTCTATTGCTAGCCCTTGGTATATGTTCAAACTATACATCAATAATCTATTTTTTGAGAGTGTCAACCATGGATTTATATGGTACTAGCTTGTCATCCTTGGTATGAAAATGGTTTGTAACATGATTGATGATTAACTAAGACTCACCATAAAGCTTTAGATGTTGTATGTTCCATTGTAATGCCTATTAGAGCCCTGTAAAAGTGCTTCATACTCAGACATGTTATTAGTATGAGGAAAGATGATCATGAATGACTTAGGGATTAGATCCCCTTGTGGAGTAATAAATAAAAGTCCTACCCCCAATATATGTGTTGTGAATGATACATCAAAATACAACTTCCAGTGCTACTCTTCAAGATGTGTTTCAATGATGGTCACAATGGATTCATTTGGGAATTGGAATGTCAAAGGTTCTATATTGGCAAGGGGTGCTTCATTAAACTGATCTACAAGTACTTGCCCTTTGATGGATTTTTGATTGACATATTCTATCTTGAACTCATTAAGAAGCATGATCTATTCGGCCATGCTTCCTTGTAAATCTATTTTAGATAGTGGATACTTGAGTGGATCAACTTTATAAATAAACATGGTCTTTTTATTCAACATGTAATGTCATATTTTTTTTTATCAATGAAGACCATAGATAAAAAGGATTTTTCAATGGGTGTATAATTGTGCTCATATGCAACTAGTGTAAATATTAGATAGTACATGGCATACTCATTTCCATGATAATCATGTTAAGCTAAAAGTTCCCCCAAGGCTTTGTCTATAGCTTAGAGGTATAGTAAGAATAACTTTCCTAGCATAGGAGGCAATAAAATAGGTGGATTTACTAGATATTGCTTCAATATGGCATTTAACATCCCAATGAAATGTTACACCTTTCTTTATTAGATGTGTAAATGGATGGAATTTGTCTTCACACTAAGAGATGAAGTGTTGAATGGATTGTATCTTGCCCTGTAAACTGCTAAGCTGCTTCAAATTGGTCGATGGTGGCATCTCTGTAATGCCTCATACTTTGGTTGGATCAACTTTAATACACCTATGAGACACATGAAGCCAATAAATTTGCCTGAAGTAAATATAAAAACATACTTATTAGGATTAAGCCTAACTTTTTATTCATGTAGTCACTCAAATATTCATCATAGTGCTACTGGATGATCAACTTTGGTCTTTGATTTTCCTAATATGTCATCAACATAGTATTCAATAATATCATGCATCATATCATGAAATATGATGGTCATGGATCTTTGGTAGGTGGCCCCAATATTTTTGAGACCAAATGTAAACCTTATAATATAATGTTCCCCATGGAGTGGTGAACATTATTTTACATTGGTCTTTTGGTGCAATCTAAATTTGGTTGTATCCTAAGAACCCATCCATTAGGGAATACATTTCGTACCTAGATGTAGAGTCAAAAATCATGTCAATATTTGGAAAAGGAAAGTCATCCTTGGGTTAGGCCTTATTTTTGTATCTAAAATTAATGCATAGCCTTATTCCTTCTAGATTCTTCCTGACTTGTACCATATTGGAGATCTACTCTGATAGTTAATCAGTTGAATACATCTCACTTCCAAGAGTTTTTCTAACTCTTTCTTCACTAATACAACAAGTTACAGATGTATCTTACATAATTTTTGTTTTATTGGATTGACATCAGGATGTATCACAAGGTGGTGTATAACCAAGGTGGGGTCTAAACCTGGCCTTTCAGAATAGTCCAAGAAAATATATCCACAAATTACCTCAAAATGGTTGTAAATATGTCACATTCCTCCTTAGTGAGGGACACACTTAATTTGATCCATTTTGAGTCATCTGGAGTCTTGATGTTAACTTTTTTACTATCCTCCATAAGAAGAGTTGAACCATCTTCTAGAATGGTTAGCAAAGATTTGAACTGGCATGCAATAGTAGAGTCCTTTGTTAGGATGGGCTCTTCAATTTCTCCTAGGCATGATGAATCAAAATCTATTAATGGTAGGGATGGCTATGTGACATATATTTTTAGAAAATATTGGATGATTCAATCAAAATCTTATTGTTCTTCAAGACTAAACTCAGACCCATAGGTAAGTTCATCATTCATGGTATCCTACTCTATGTTTGAGGAAGGTTGAACACCCCCATTTAATGGTAACTAAAATAGGTTTTCACCACTAGAATGGCCTTTCTCTTTACTATTTCTCTAGTCCAAAAGTGCCTCATAGAAGTTTTTACTTTGAGACCTCAATGTTTTATCTAATTGTTTATGTCTAAGGGTGTTCACCTATTATCTAAAATAGGTTGTAAGATCTAGTTTGATTGAAAACCCTTGTCTATGGTCTCCCAATGGAACATTGTCCCTCATGCCTAAAAAATCACATAAGGCTTCAACATTATAAAACTCATCGACCAACACTCTTGATTCTTTTTGGTCCCATTCTATTAGTCAAGGTAATATAATGGAAGTGGATTACATGAAATAACTAGTCAAAGGGTAAAAATGGCATTAGTGTCAAACAAATTAGAAGTAAATAGGTCATCAAAAGGTTTTTGATCATACTCTACTTCACTATCAACATTATCATCACTAGTCATTTGCGTTGGAACATGAATAAGGTATGTGGGGTCACCCCTAGGTGGTTTAAATCCATACCATATGTTCCTTTATACTAAGTGGTAGATATTGGCTCAAGAGGACCTTGTTTATTCATTTCAAGGCATCTTCCTTCATAGGCATGCCTCTCCATGATTTTGTTTGAGATGGTGTACTTGGAATTTAGGTAAAAGTTGGCTATTTTGTTATTATACAATAAGGATTCATGATCTACAAGTGGGTCTTGTTCTTGGCCAGTGGTCAGTATAAAAATGATAGGTGTTGGACTATGTAGTTTGGATTTTCCCTTTCATTACCATTCTAGGTAGGGTGGTTTGGATTTAGGATTTCCATAGGACTTAGATTTATATGAAATCTTAACAATATGGAATGTATTGTGGGTAAAATATAGTCCTAGGCCATTAGCCAAGATATTATAATGATTAGAAATTTCAAGAGATGGCCTGTGGGAAAGGGAATCAAGGGTATTTGGGTAATGCAGTTGGCCTCTAGTGAATAAACAAGTATTTATTTTCCCTTACCCTTTTTTTAAGAACTATATTCAAGCCAAAGTGGTAGTTATAGCTTTAGTACTTAGCCTCTAAATGCCTTCAATGTTTGTATGGTTGTAAATTTCCATGGATAGTAACCTCCATAATTGAATGGGAAAACTTAATACATTGGTACAATGTTGAAAGGGTTGAATGGATCTCATATATCCAAGGTCTACCCAAAATCATATTGTGTGACAAATAGATGCCTAACATCTGTCATAGTGTATCATGGGTCAAGGGCCCAATGATAATTGGAAATCTGATGGTGCATTATGATTCCCATTCTTCATTATCATAAGCCTTGATTGTGATTGTTTTTGGATAGATATCGAATGTCATGTATCTAAGAAGCTTAATAAGATTTAGAGACATAGTATTTAGACTAGATCTATTGTTTATGAGGACATACTTCACTTTATGTCATGTTATGACAACTTCAATGTATAATCGATTGTTATGCAAAGGGCCAAGGGATGACATATCACTTTGGTCAAAGGTTAATTGTTGGCCTTGGTTTAGATGTCCAACCAAAGATTAAAATTTATTTGGATATATGTCATTAGGAACTTAGGATTGGCCAAAGAACTCTATTAAGATGTTCTTGTGGATTTTAGACATATGCAACAAATTCAAAAGGGAGATTTGTGTGGGTGTCTTCTATAATTGTTCCATAATATTGAATGTCTTTTCCTTCACATCAATAAATGGCTTGTTCATTTCCATAATGGTGGGTTGGATGGGTGAAGTGGTAGATGATTATGGGCCTGGTATGGTAATCTTTGATTTTTGAGTTGTGATTGCACAATCAGGATTAGATATAAAACCATTATTTTTAGAAAATGATGGTGGTGGGGTACCAAATAGGATGAGTCTTGGTTTCTAGTGCATTTTTTCATGGTCATGGGTCAATGATGAGTTATAAATATGAGGTCTAAAAATAGTAATCCCTACTTGTTGGTACATATGTATGCATTACCAAGTCAAAGAGGGATCATCAACATGGGTTGGTTGGTTGGAATTGATTAGCAATAGTCTTATTTGATTAATACTTGGTATTTGATTGATGGAGATGGTATAAATGTGACTTCCCTCAATATGGCCTACAACCTTGTTATAGTCATGTGAAATAACATGATAGGTTTATTGGTTCTTGACATCATTTTGACATTGGTTTCATCCACTCATTTGACACTATTCTTGCTACTAATTTTATTGGTTTGGTCTTGGTTGTTGATACTATTATTTCTATTGTGTTGGCCTTTGTTACTGATATTGTTGGTTATTATGTTACAAAAAGTGGTTTTGATAAATTCTTATGTTTTGATTGGATGTGGAAGCTCTATTATTCAATGTAATCTACCCATTTTCCAACACATTCTCAATCAAATGTTTAATTTTCACACAACAATGAAAATTATGTATTTTAACCTAATGATACTTTTAGAATTCATTTTGTTGGTACCAATCAGGATAAGGAATTCCCTCAGGCTAGTGCTTCAAAATAGGCCAACTAATAAGATTAGCATAGGTGAGATTGAAAAACACAAATTAAATGGGTTATCTAAGGTCACTAAAGATGCGATGAGTAGGCATAGTTCTCTTTGGATGAGGGGTTTGCAAAGGCAAAGGTTGTTTCATTTGTTGCATGGGTCTAGGTAATTGTACTTGTTATATCTACTAAAGAGGTTGTTTGTTAGGAGTAATTTGCATATGCAACATAGGTTGATCAGATAGTGTTTGCACCATTTGGACACATTATGACTCAATTAATCCATTCTCCATAACATTATTGTTATAATTAAATGACTTGGGTTTGTCATAATTAATTGTTTGGGTTGGTTGTGATGATTGCATTTAGACTTGGTTCTAGTTCTGGCCATTATTTTGGTTTTGATTATGGTTGTAATTTGACAAGGTTATCTTAATTAACTTTTTGTTAATAAGTGCTCTTTCAATCAACAAACCTTTGCTAATGATTTCCTCAAAAGTGTGTGTAAATTTTTGGTAAACACAGTGGCTAGTTACTTATATGGTAGACTATGGATGAATTAGCTAGCAAGGGCTCTCCATCACTGTAGATAACTTGAAAATATTTCACTGGCCTTTTATTTGTCTTGCATCAAATCTACCAATAAAATCTCATGCTCAATATTTTAGAAGAAGTGTTGCACAGACTTGTCTGAAAGATCATCAAAATTAGAAATTAAATTCTTAGGTAATTTTGAAAATCACTCAAAATCTTGTCCTTATGGACCCCTTGGAAACAATAGTAAGATGCATATGTCATTATAGGCCACTAGTTAACAAGAAACAAATAATTTGGTAAAATAGGCCTTGAGGTCTCCATTCCCATTGTATTTGGCAAATTTTGGTGGCTCATAACTTAGAGCAAATGGCATTTGAAAATAATCTATGTTGAATAGGTAAAACACATGTCATCTAATTTCAACTTATTGGTCTATTTTTTGATTTGGATGAGGGCAATTGCATCCTTCACTTGTGGTAGTTCTTGGGCTAAGAAACTAGAGGGAACATTGGTTTGAGGTAGAGGTTGGGTGGTCAAAAGTGGATTACTTTGACAAGGGTATAATGGAGGAATGGTTTGTTTTGGAATGTTGGTTTGGTTAGGGAATTGACTAGGAATATGCATACACAAATTAGGGTGTGATTATTAGAATTTCACATGTTGGGAGATATTCTAGTTAGGATTTGATATGTAGGCCTAGTTTTAGGGAAATTGTGGATGAGATGGAAGGATAAAGATACGGGTAAATTATTATTCCTATTGATCTTGATTCAAGACTTGTTTCCAACAAGTTAAACCTTGATAATTAAGGAAAATTTGTGAAATAAGGCCCTGTTATTGAGCTTGTGGCACATTTGGCATGAAAGGCAATTATTGCCTAATCAATACTTGTGAAACATTAGAACATCTTGGTTGTATGAATCCTTACTAAGAATTAGACATATGTTAAAGGTTTAGCATTTTTAATTGACCAATATTCATATGTTGTTGATTAGACATTTTTAATCATTATATTGGTATGTTCCTCTATGACTGAAGTGGAACATTGGTTTTCCCTTATTGAGGTGGAAGAATGTTTTACCTCTAATGTGTGGGTATGTTGGATGGCACCTATTATTTTGTAATATTAGTCATCAATTTTTATGGTAGAGTAACATTAATTATATTTTGTTGAGGCATGGCACTGGTCATTACTTGATTATTTAATCCTTGAGGTTGCATTCTTGAAAAAAATGTTAGTTGAGAATTAAAGATAATTATTTATTGAGGATGGGGGGTATAATTTCCTACCCATTGCATTTATGAACCACTTAAGGTGTTAACTAGAGACAAGTTTTGTTGCAGACTAATTGTTTGTGAATTTACACCACTTTAGTCTAGATTGGACGTCATTTATGCACTATCCACTATGTTTGGCTCACTATTCTGTGTAGAAGCATAAGAAACTTTTTTGATTATTGGGGCATTGAACATGTATCCAACTGAAGTGATTTTATATGAATTGGTCTATACCCTAATTTTCTTGGCATATCAATTCAATTAAGACTCCTATTGAAGGAGCTAACTCGATAAGAGGAGCATTTGACATGTTTATGTTGTTGAAGTTACTTGCTAAGTTCATATAAGTTTGGTATGCTATTTTCATCTATATGAAGTGGTCCTCTATAAGGCCTTTTCCTTATGAAAAACATACAAAGGTCCTAATATGACATCAACACTATAGCTTGAGGGTCGCTAAAAGAGGCATGTTCATTGATTTTATTATAAGACATGTTGTAAGGCACTCTTACTAGACTTGAAAAAAAATTATGAGGAAAGTCTACTAGAAACATAGCCCCTACCTCTATGGTTTTTATTAAGACTTGGTCCTTATTTTCAAGCAAGTGATGATCAAATAGATAAGGGCCATAGGATGATGACATTGTAATGTAATATGGTTGTTGTTGGAATTTTTCTACAACTAAAGGTATGTTATCTAGGTATTGTGTCATTCGCTCTTGGTCCTACTATGAGTATGGAGGTGTGTTGACTAAATAATGGGCCAAAGGATCTTGGCTTTGTTAACCTATTTGAGTTTTGTAAGGTGGATAAGGATTTGTCTCACAAATGACTCTATCTCCATAAGGGTATTGAACAAAGTCTTCTTTTGTAACCACATTACTATACCCTAGATTGTACATGACTCCACTACATGTATAATGAGAATGTTCGAATCAATGGTGTGTGTTTGGCGATAAAAGGGTTAGAGTTATATAAACTCTAAAAAATAATGTCTAAAAATACAAATGGTTCAAAATTGATCTAACTTGGTCAAAGGATGGAGTTGTATCTCCAAAAGGGTCTATGCTAAGACTTGGTACAAAACATTCTAACATAAAATTTCTAATGTTAAATATCTCACACAAAAAGTTCAAGTGAATGAACTAAAGATATAATTCCAAAATCTAGGTTTAAAGTGTTCCAAATAGGTCTAATCTAAGAAAATAAAGGCTAATAGGTCTTTTAGACAAATGTGGTATCAAAATCTAGGCTCAAATAGGCATTTTTTAGGACTTTAGTTAAAACAAGCACAAAAGCTAGACTTAAAATAAAGAGGTATTTAATCTAACAAATTTGAAACACTTTGGCATAGACTAGGTACTCTACTTTAGACATGAACTTAGTCAAATTGGCATGAGACATGAAACAAAAGGCACTTGGAGATAGACTATTTTCTCCCAAATAAAGGCACAAACAAATAGTTTTTTAATTTGGGTAGACAAGTAACCTAGGTTACACAACCAAAAAGAGAAAGATCAATGCCTAAGCCTAAATGACACATGACATAAACAAAAATCAATCAATGTTTGAATTCAAACTTGTCAAGGTTAATTAAAAACTCAACTTAGGAACACCAAGGTTTTTGATCAAACAAGCTCGACAAAGGTGAATGACATAATGAAACTAGGTAAAAGATCCTAAAGGCACACATATATTGGTTTTAAATGTGAAACTTAGATGCAAGATAAAGCAAGACTATGAAATAATTCAAGTATCGTAATGATGTTATCATGATATAAAGTTATGATTGATGGTTTCTTTCAAGACTCCAAGGCACAAAACTTGAAATGATTTGGACATTGTAACATTACTTGTTTCAATCAAGTGACACAACATTTTTGACTAAAAAGTTTAAGACCAAGGCATGGTGTCAATTGGATGGTATAATACCTCCTCAAACAATAGAGTGGCTAAAATTTTTAAGACAAAGGCAGATGTCACCTTTAGGATATGGATATTTATGGATATGAAAATAGATTCAATTCATTATTTTATTAAGATAAGAAAATATAAATAGTATGTAAAGAGAGGCCTTTACTCTCCCTAATAAAGATTTGAAATTCATTTGATATGTCCATTCCCATAGATCAGGGTGTTGGCCATCTCTTATTGATAGATCTAGTTAATAGATATTAATTCTAGGCGCTACAAAGGTGAAGTACCAAAACTTGAATAGGGATCACCCTTCCCATTACATTTATGTTATTTTTTGTTTCAGGGACCAAGGAGAAATTCTCGAGAAAATGCTAATACATTGATAATGCCAAATGCCATAAGATGAGGTAATTGTTAGCTACAATAACATGTGGTAGTAGTTCATAAGAGATCTAAAATAATAGATCATGCATTTTATTTCATTTTGACTGTGGTTGAGGTTTTAAGAAAAAACTATATTTATTGATATGTTGAGGTTGTCAACACTCAAATAGTCTATATATTTATTTTTTATTTTTTATTTATATTTATCTGTAGACATAAAATTATCTTTGGATTATTAAACTTGAACAAAGAATAATGTAAGAAGGTTCTTAAGTGACATTAGCTTGGATAGTCTTCATTGAATTCAAGTTAGGTTCCTCATAGAATTTTAAATTGGGAGAGGGATGAGTGAAGGGAAGCTGAGAGGATTGGAAGCAAACTATGAATGGTGGTAAAAAATATTTTTGACAATGAGATTCAAGAAATTATCAAATAAAACTAGCTTTAGTAGGTTTCATTGGAGGATCCACAAGAATGGACAGTGATCTCAACTTGAAATGGTGTTGCAGTTAGAGGAGATGCTCACGAAATGTTTTCCCTAATTTTTATAATTGATTTTATTAAATTTGATATTGTTTTAGTTACAATGGTTCAGGATTAACTTTAGTAAAAAATATAATCACCTATATTGTATTTAAATGAATTAATCTAGAAAAGGTGGCTATCTTCTAGGATGTTGTAAATGTTGGAAAATAAAATCTTCGGTTGTTGTTTATATGTTTCAATGTCTATTAAGACTTCATTTGTTCTAGTCTCATGTTTTCCTCTTTTAGTTTTCATGGTTTCCCTATTACATAAAAGTGCAATTAAATTAACAATGGCCAAAAGGAGGTTTTCCTTGGCCAAATATCAATATTTTAATCTAACAATACTTGAATCTAAATTGCTTTTTTAACTCTACAATAGTTATATTTGAGAAGCTAGTCAATGTAGATTACATCAAACCATTAGAAAAGCATCCAAATACTTAATGTATACATATTCCAACCATATTAAATTACTTATTTAATATATATTTTTATTTATATTTAAATAATATATGTGTTATATTACTTAAAATAATATCTTATAGATTAATGTCTAGGCCCTTTAAAGCTCTCTAAACTAGATCATATGATACAACAAAGAAAGTCTCAAATATTTTAAGTATCCAAAAAAAAAAGTCTCATTTGATTTTTAGAGAACACAAACAAATATTATATAAGTATCATAACATACACATTAAGAATAAGAAACCATAGATATGAAAAAGATAATAAAATATCTAATAAAAATATAATGAAGTTGCCAATAATAATGGTGAAGGTGTGGCATCAAGGCTTTGTGAAAACATTTAATAATTGTGGATATTATATGTAGGTGAAGTTAAAAAAATTATTAGAGATAATATCATGATCATATATATAATAATAATAATTATATTTTATTATTATTATTATTATTATTTATATATATATATATGATAAAAATATTACTAATATATTAATATTTATATATATTATAATACATTAATATTAGTATTATCATATATATATATATATTTGTAAAATATTACCAAATGTATTGTAATATAATATTTATTATAAAATTATAATAATCAATACAAATTATTACAATACATATATGTAACAAGGAAAAACATTACTGGCATAACAATAGGTGTCAAAAGTGCAAACAGGCAGCCCACCTTATGTAAACAACATATGCCTATTTAATACTAAATTTTATTCATCTAAGTGCATAAAGGGAACTAGTAGCTCATGAATTAATCTTCCCTAATGCAAACCACCTATTCCCATTAGGGAAACAATGTGGAAATTAACCATAAATCTCCAATAACATCAAACAAATGTCATTTCACCTTGTCAACATGCTTCAAACCTAAACACATTATAGATAAGAGAATAATCAAAGGAATGTAATAAGTTGATTTAATTACCACTTGTCCTAGAAATCCACCCATGTGATTCAATTAAAATATATTGTCCCTTTCCAAATTACACTTATCATTATTCATTGCTGAAAGATTAAATTTCCACTGAAAGGAAAGTTCATGGCTATTTTATGAAGATAAAAATAAGGGCTACACAACCTATGAGACATTGTGCTATTATGAAACATAGCCACTAAGATCCAAAGATAATTAAACTTGCCTTCCAACACACCTAGGAGATTAAAATATTTATTGCAAGCATGTTTTATTTGATTAGTTATTTTATGATTAAAAAATTTTGGTTAGATCTGAGCATAATTTAATAGAGTATTATTTGAATGAAGTTTGTTTTTTAATATGCCATCAGAATCATGGCCTCTTATAATGTCACATTTTCAAATGGCCTCTTAGAGCATGGAATTTTAAGTGTAGTTGTTTTGGCAATAACTTCTTTCTTACTTAATATGTGTGATGGCTTCATGTAAGAGTGTCCTATGTAGTTATCCTTTTTCTATGTATGGGGAAATATCTCATATTACATTTTCAATCCTATGACAGGAACTAGGTGAAAGGTGCACATGAATGACACACCTAAAAAACATGAGACTAATGTGAGTATAGCTCAGAGGCTAATCAATGCACCATATTTCACACTATTAACAATCTCTCATCCGATTCTACCATGGGTGAGGGAATATGTTTTAGAAGGAAATTTTTTGACTCTATGTAACCAGGCTATCTAAAAAGGATGTCATATTCAAGAGATATGATGTGCCAACTTTTGATGTACAACATAGAAGGTGGAATACTATTACAAAATGGATATATTGAAACACATGCCAAATAATTAGCACTAACCATGATTGTGTTCAGAGATTCAATGATAGATCTAGGGAATAAAAATAATATTTCAACACTTTTCAAGACCAATTTCTTTCCCAGTATATGTCAGTGTGCACATATTCACTGAATATACTCTCACTAGTGAGTATAATTGGGAATAATGTTGGGGTATCATAAATATCAAGAAGAGATTATGCCTAAAAGCATTGTGGCTTCACCCATTGCATTTAATATACTTAAGGTTACTTAATGGTTGGTATTTATAGATCTTTTTTTTTCCTTTTTAAGTGTTTGTGGATTATATGATTGAATTAGAAACAAATAAGTCTAATTTTTTTTGTGTGTATTGTGACATAAATGAATATTGCTATTCTAGTTCTAGGTTTGGAGGCTATTGCTTTTAAAAGAAGTTATTTTCACATTAGTATTTTAAACCTATGTGTTTTTGTTTTTTTTTGTGTGTCAATAATCATAGCTAAAATATTAGGTACAAAAGAGGCAATACTAGCATATTTGGACTCAAAAATCCAGGCATTTGAAACTTGTCACATAGCAATATTTTTTCAAATTTGAATATTATTTTGATTTTTTGAATTGAAATTGCCAATTTGAAGTGAAGCCTAGTCATGGAGATAAATATTAGAAAAAGTAATAAAATAATGGCATTATCACCTTAAAATGGGAGCTTTCAAGGAATTTAAGCTATTTGGCCATCTAAAACTTAGGAGACTACAAAATATGTTGTAATTTGAAGTGTTGTTTGAAGGCTACCCTACAAGCTAGAGTGACCAACTACAGAGAAAAAAGTGAGGAGAATGGTAGGTAATTGTGGTCAAATGGTTCCATAAATTTAATACCACTATCTAGTTTTTCTATCATCTGAGTTATGTATTCATATTTTCACTTGTTAATAATGCATAATAGGGTCATTTCCCTTGAATGTTCATTTACTCTTTTAAATCATGCATATTGCTTCCTTTTTATAAAAAACTTAATTAAGTGTATTTGACCTATACAATTCATTTAAAAGAAGTGTAAAAGGAAAACCTAGGAATTGTAATGATAGTTGGTGGTAGCATTCATATCCCTGATGTAGTTAATAATGATGGTCATCTAGTTATCCACTTATGTGAACAAGTAATTATAAACATGGTTTATTCAGTCCATTCTTTTAGAGATGTAGCTAGTCATAATAATATGTTGCAAGTCACATAGTTTTCAAAGCACATGTCCTTTTCAATAATGTATGCATCCAAACTATGTTGTTAAAGCATTTCAAAATGTGTATGCATTCATATTATAATGCTATACTTTTATGTCATGATCATGGATTTTGAATCATTTTATTGGGTGCAATCAAGCACACTTAATAACTATTTAGCTCAAATAGGAAAAAATATAATATATTCCTACCCATTAAAATGTTGGTAATTATTCACACAATCACTATTTTCTATTGGTCGACATGATTTCTTGGCTAAAGTAATTGCTAGAGGTGAGAATAATAGTACCATGCCTAGTGGCAGGTACTAATAACATTGCATTGAAATATCATTTTCTTAATTTTATTCAAACAACTATAATAACATTTGAATTAAAACTTCTATCCTATTTCAATTAATAGGAAAATAAAAATTTTGTTTTAGGATATTTTAGATTGTGTTATGCATTGATTAATTATCTAATGGAAAATTTGTCAGCACTATTATTGAAAAGATAAAATATTATTCATAATCACATTTCTTTTTTGAGAATCTAAAATCTGAACAATATCTCTACATCTATAAAATTGAAACTCTACTCAAGATTTCACATTGAGGTAGAAGTTTATTCTTAATTAAAAAATAACTTAAATATTTTTAAGTAGTGTGGGTTATAGAGGTTCTTACAAATGTCTCCAACTTAATATTTCATCACGTGATATGGAAATGTATAATCTCAAAAGCCTCATCATATGCAACCTTTGCATCTAGATACAAATTAAAAAGATCAAATATAACTCGCCTTGACTACATCAGCCTTAGAGAGAATAATATAATTATTCTAAAGAGGAAAAAATGATCCTAATACATAATTTCCATGTGATGAAATATAGTGCACTTGAGTTGACCTGATGGTGAATAACATGTGTTCCAAAAAGTGAGGTTGCATGTTCAAATCTTGTAGGGGTAAGGTATTCATGCCCCATATTTTAAGCACATTAAGGTGTCTCCTACATGTTGGGAGTATGAAGTGGTCCCATATACTATAAACTACCTTACATACCATAACCAAGATTCTACATGACATAGTGGACCTTAAAAATATAGTATTATTATTGGTCATAACTTGCAGCTTTGGGGAAACTCCTAGTCCATTACCACAATCCATAATTATAGTAAAAAGGATTTTTCAAAAGGCATGTGACCTTATTTTGGATTCATTGATGTTTCTGATTTTGAAAAATTAGTTCACACGCCTTTTAACTTATGAAAAACTTAATTAAATTATGACATATTTTTTATTTTTTTATTTCAATATAAACATGTATACCAATGTGAAGGATTGATCCAACTATAATTACATATTACTAGTACTAAAGGGTAAACTTTATGAATCATTTTCCTTTAACTATTAATTAAATTTGGCCTTATGGACTAATTATAATTCATTATTTTTTTTCCCATGGAATTTTTTTTGGTTTTGTAATAGTCAAGTTGTGCATTTTTTTAAAAATATCATGAAAATGGGCTATTATCTATGTTGTGATTAGTCAAAATTATTTAAATCTTATATAGGGGTATAGCAATGATGTCATAAATAGTTACTTCACACATACAAAGGTATAGTGGAAATGATCAATTAATGTATGCAGATATCTCTTAGAGCATACAATATTCTATAAAACTATTTCAAGAATTAAGTGACATAATGGATGGTTGTATCATGTATAATTATTGTCCTAAAAATTAAATATGCTCTTTGTAGTGACACATATCTTTTACTCATTGTCATGGGATCTTTCTATTCATTTTCATGGTTTCCCCATGATTTTCCACCTATGCTTTGATTTAACTCTGATTTACTCCCTTAGCACCACTTGTCATTTATTCATCAGTCTATCCCCTTTTCTACTTGACTATACCTTTCCCTATGTCAACCCTGATGAGCCCCAGTTCACGTGAAGTCACAATGTTGTGACATCTTGGGCCTTTGAGCCTTGATGATCTCTTTATGCTATTTTTGACTATGCAAAGCATTCTATCTCCCTTTTCCATCTTGACTTGCCAAGATCATGCCACATTACATGATCTTGAGGCCACAAGATAGTCCCTTAACTTAGTCAAATTTTTATTTATGCCTAAAGGTCTAGACTTTCCTTGATGAGGACACATGTGCTAATCAAGGGCTCAGATGTAATATTAAATCTATAATATCAAACAAGAAACTAAGTATAAATCTTCTAAAGAAACTAGTCAAAGAAGATAAAATGATTATGTGTGAAGGACAAAGCTTCAACTATGATTAAAAGATGCAATCAACACATGTAAAGATCTTCTATTTGAAACTAGACATAATTTACATTTGGTAGTTCTTGATTCAAACATTGACCACTCTAAAATATTGAAGTATGTGTGAATTTATCATTTTACACCATGCATAAAACTTATAAGAATGATTTTAAAGCCTAGAATGCAAAAGATTTTTGGTGATAATATCCAATTCAATTAAATCAAAATAACACAATCGATTGTATTGAATAATTAAATCACAAAATTTCTTAGATGAAAATTTTAGACAAAACTTACTAAATTAAAAGGGTATTATGATGAATCTCACTCAATCATCTAAAATGGCCTGCATCATCCTCAAGTTTTTAACGGTTTTGACATTTAGATGAGTTAACAAATTTAAAGTTAGGGTTTGCTATCATGTACTAAGCTTCTCTTGGTTCATTATTACGTCCACCTCTACACTAATTAATCTCTTTCATGTTTCAATATCACTTGGTGTCCCCATATGGCAACATCATGAGCCTTCAAGCCATGGGGGCACATTGACTACTTGGGTTTACACATTGATTCCCATCAATGTTGGGTTTTTGTGATGTCACCACATGGTGACATCATGAATCTTTGAGCTTTGGTGAGAAGACTTTCACTATTTATAATAATGCAAATGACTTGGGTAAACTTAATAGGGACACATGTCTCAATCTAGACCCCAAAGAAGACTTCGGCTTTGACAAATTCTCTTCAGTAAATCAACTAAGGGATAAAAGTGAAAGGGTCTTGACCAAGTGAATGAAATTTAATGTGGATAGTCCATTTTAGAAAGGGGCCTTCAATTTTGATTAAGAAAACCTATATAAAGTCTAAAGCATAAAGACTCTCAAAATATTTTAAACTAAAGTTACTCCATTTTTCACAAATATTCAAAGGTCCAAGGCTATTTTTAGTAAGCTTCTACTAGACCATACCATGCAGATAGACTCAGATTAAAGTGATTAATCACAGAGGTGGCACGTGTCACAAATCCAATAAATGGTAGACTTAAAGACAAGTCAACAAATCAAAAGTATTTTCATTTTAATGAGGAATCCCCTGGACCACCATATTACATGTTATTTCATGATCAAAACCCTATCTTTGGATATTATGAACCATTGTATTATACAAAATTAAATAATTATCAAAATCCTTTACCACAAACACATCTATAAAGAACATGTTCTTTGCTTTCTCCTTTTTGGGAAAAAAATGAAAAAAATATGCTATCTTGGAAACCACATCTTGCTATGGTGATAACATATTTAGCTTTATTTTTCATTTGAAAAAAAATGATTTTGACATATGTTCTTTGCATCTCTATTTAGTGAAATATTTTCCTAATGGACTTTTTTCTATAGATATAAAAGCACATAGTTGTTTGAAAGATAATCTAACATACAATGTCATAAAAAAAATATTGACTATTGCAAATTGGTAGGCATAAATTAAAAATATGGTCCTTAATTAGTGATGAAGATGGAATTGAATGCAAAAAGTTTGTTAGATTATGGAGCTAAAAGCTTCACTGATGCAAATAGAGGAGGAGGTTTCAGGAAGGTTGCTGAGTGTGTCAGGCACCAGCATCGATCAGGCCAACCGACGTCGGTAGGGAGGAGACAGAAGGCAACTGACTTCAGTCAGAAGTCGGCCAGCATTGGCACCCCCTAGGTAGACAAGGACCGATGTCGGTCACCTGTGTGGTTCAATTGTGAGTGTTTTATGGGCAGTTAGCTAACGAACCAAGTGTTTGCATGTCAAGAACCAATTTTAGACTGGAAGCTACGGATCTAATTATTGTAATTAGATGTCTAATTATTGTTTGGATGAGATCTATATAATAGACTCATAGATTGTATTGAAAGTTGTTCTAGTTTGAGTTGAGCAAAGTTTGCTTCTTTTGTGTGTGAGGTGAGCAAGGGTGTTCCTCCTAGTTCCACAGCAGTACCAAGGTGGATGCTAGATTGGAGAATCAGCAGGGTTCTTTCATGTATGTATGATCTTGGTCATCAGCTGAGCATGGATACCTTAGGAGATATACATGGTAAGTAAGATCATTGATCTACAAGTGTATGTGTGTGCAAGGTCAAGGTTCACAGGTGTACAGAACCAGATTGATTTGTAGGTGTGCAAGATCAGATAAGATAGCAACACAATAGGGAGCAGAATCAGGTGGAATCTACTTGGAGTATAGTGTGTACTCAGAAAGAGAGCAAAGAGGAAGGCAAAGAATTTCCTTTCATAAGTAAGGTCTATTGAGGTGCAGGTTGTTGCAGGTTTAGGGGAGATCTACTTGAAGTACATTTGTGTACTTGTGGAGTGCGTGGAGCACTTGTGGAGTGCATGGAGCACAGGTGTAAGGTGAACACCAACTCTATGTTTGAGTTGTGTGTTGGGACCTAAGAGAGAGAGATTTGAGGGAAGATTTATTGTTTATGCCCTAGAGGTGTGTAAGGAAGAAGAACTGTGGCAGCCTTTTTTGTTGTATTTCCTTTTGAAAGAGTTTTAATACAAGTTGTGTATTGTCTCTCATATCATGTGTTATTTCTGAATTCTAGTTACTTGTTGATTCCGGTTAATTTTGCATATTAAGTTGCTTGGTAATCAATTGTGTGCTTCTGGTTTATTCATCCCAATAAGTGGTATCAGAGTCTGGTTGTAGGTTCTTGAGCTTGATACCAACAAGTGGTATCAGAGCTAAGGTTGTAGGGAGCCAGGTTTTGTGTTTGGTTATAGGTCACTCTCAGGGGTTTTTGATTGAGTGGGAGTAGAGCAATGGCAGATCAAAGTAAGCTAAGAATGGAGGAGTTGAAAAGCACAAATGATCACTTACGGTCCTATGGAAAGAAAGAGCAGGTAAAAGGAAATTGTTGGTTTGTGGAAGATCAGCAAGAAGGAACTGAAGAAGCAGGGGTTATAGGTGTTGTTACATAGGATGCTTTGGGAGGTTTCTTAGATAAAGTAGAATCTTGTTTCACAAATTTTGTTGCCTCTTTCCATGTAGCCCCAAGGAGAGGAGCTAGTGAGCCTTGCCCAAGAATTGGTAAAGGGGAAGTGAAGCTGAAATTGTAGGTGGTCAACACATGGTTGTTGAAGGAGGTCATGCAGGTCCCAGGTTTAGAGATGTGGATAATTTCTTCAAAAAAGTTGGGTGATGAGAGATGCACAAGAACTCTCACAGTGGATGCACTTGAATTAGCTGGTGGTAAGAAAATAGGTACTCTTTATCTACTTATTTATATTACTGATTCTTCTTCTATTGTAGAGACGTGGCTTTGTAGGCTTGGCCACATGAGTAAGAAGGAGATGCATGTTCTTAAGCGAAAGATAGATATATTTGACAGGCTTAAGAACTGGAAAACCTTGGTGTTTATGGAGGAGATGGCAGATAGAGACCAGTGGATGGGGTTGGATACTTTTGAGCAGGGCAGTTTGGACATGGGTTTTGATTCAAAGGAGCTCACGGGTAAAAAGTCATCACTCATAGGAAAACACAAGTATCGACATCGATAGGAAAACTGATGTTGGTAGTAGGTAGGACTGACATCGGTTAGGGGGACCGATGTCGGTAGCAGGGGACATCAATGTCGACAGGGTTGGTAGTCAAGACATGAGCATGGAACTGACGTCAGTTGGATGCAGATTGTGTAGTGACCGAGGTCGGTCACTGTAATAGATTTTGGGTGGAAAACAAGCTGTCAAGGAGTCTCAAATTCCCATATGGAGGACTGAAGACGTAAGTAGGCCTTAAATTCATTGTTCCTCTTCTTTATACTAGTTACTGACTGTAGAGCAGGAAGGATCTAAGAAACAGTGGGAGTGTGGCAAGTATATGATGCAGAACTAGGTAGAGACTTGGTAGGGTTGCCAGTAGGTATGAAAGCACAGAGACGAATGGATACCTTAGTTGAAGAATAGAGAGAATGGACACGTGAGATGGAAGACCAGGTCATATGGTCTTGAGAAGCTGCAAGACAGTGGTACAAGTTTTGACAGGTGGAGGATGAAGCATGGCTTCAGTCAATGTCAGGGTAACTACTATGGTTTGTCTTACCAGGGGGATGGTGATTGCAACATCATTTTGTTGATGTATTTGGATGGTATGCTAGCTAGCAGGTTTGTACATACAAGGTTTTGCTGAGCTAAGGGTAAGATTAGTTTAGTGGCATGTCATGAGGAGTTTGGAGCAACGAAATTCTTTGGCATGGGAGACATGGAGATCACAGGTTGATTTTGTCTCTAGTGGGAGTTGATGTGAATTAGGTGTTGGTGAGGTTCAAAATGCAGAGCTAGAGCACACTAAGGGCTAGACAGTTCAGTGTCTAAAATCACATGAGGTTGGTATAGATCTGAGTTTGCCCAAGCAGTGGGTGTTGTTAGAGAGTTAGGAGCCAATTTAGAGAAGTGAGTTCTTAGTTATTTGAGAGGGCCCAGTAGTAGGGATTCATGCTACGCAGGGTCAGGACTTCTCTACATGGGTTTATAGGTTTGGATGTGGCAGGGTACTCAGATGATAGGAGGTGCACCATAGGTTGTGTGGTGGGTTGTATTTAGGATTGAGCTTGAAGAGGGATACAAGCCAAGAAATAAATTAGATAGGGTATAGGTATAGGTACAGTGCAACTATTTATCTCCAAGTGGGAGATTGTTAGGTTGTGGAGCTAAAAGCTTCGCTGATGTAAACAGAGGAGGAGGTTTCAAGAAGGTTGCTGAGTGTGTCAGGCATCAGCGTCGGTCAAGCCAACTGACATCGGTAGGGAGGAGACAGAAGGCAACCAACATCAGTTAGAAGTCAGCCAGCGTCAGCACCCCCCAAGTAGACAGGGACCAATGTTGGTCACCTGTGTGGTTTGACTGTGAGTGTTTTATGGGCAATTAGCTAATGAATAAAGTGTTTGCATGTCAAGAGCCAATTTTAGACTGGAAGCTGTGGATCTAATTATTGTTTGGATGAGATCTATTTAATAGACTCATGGATTGTATTGAAAGTTGTTCTAGTTTGAGTTGAGCAAAGTTTACTTCTTTTGTGTGTGAGGTGAGCAAGGGTGTTCCTCCTAGTTCCACAGCAGTACCAAAGTGGGTGCTAGATTGGAGAATTAGTAGGGTTCTTCATGTATGTGTGATCTTGGTCATCAGCTGAGCATGGCTACTTTAGGAGATCTACATGGTAAGTAAGATCATTGTTCTATAGGTGTATGTGTGTGCAAGGTCAAGGTTCACAGGTGTGCAAGATCAGATAAGACAGCAACACAATAGGGAGCAGAATCAAGTGGGATCTACTTGGAGTATAGTGTGTACTCAGAAAGAGAGCAAAGAGGAAGGCAAGGAAGTTCCTTCCATAAGTAAGGTCTATTGAGGTGCAGGTTGTTGTAGGTTCAGGGGAGATCTACTTGAAGTACATTTGTGTACTTATGGAGTGCGTGGAGCACAGGTGTAAGGTGAACACCAACTCTGTGTTTGAGTTGTGTGTTAGGACCTAAGAGAGAGAGCTTTGAGGGAAGATTTACTATTTATGCCCTAGAGGTGTGTAAGGAAGAAGAACTGTGGCAGCCTTCTTTGTTGTATTTCCTTTTGAAAGAGTTTTAGTACAATTTGTGTATTGTCTCTCATATCATGTGTTATTTCTGAATTGTAGTTACTTGTTGATTCTAGTTAATTCTACATATTAAGTTGCTTGGTAATCAATTGTGTGCTTTCGGTTTATTCATCCCAACAAAGTTCACCATCCAATGGCTTCTCAAATTTGTTGGATGTTAGCATTTGCCTATGGTCAATGATGAGTCAACAAATGGTCCAAACCTATAATGATTGTGCTCATTCATAATCCTTATATAACATCATTTTTTTTAAACAAATCCCAAGCATGTACATTACAAACTATTATATGTGCAAGAATATATTGAATCAAAGATGTGTTATTGGTGGTTTTTCATAAACATCACATAAATAAAACAAATGCTCTTTAAAATAAAAACATATGCACTATAAATAATTGATAATAGACAAGGATATAAAGCCATAATTTTACCCTTGTGGTTCTACTGCACAGACATTGTTGCATGTTTGTACCATCTCTTTAAATCAATTGAAGAACATGGCATGTAACAAAAAAAAAGATTTTTTTCAAAAATAATAGCAATAAAAATATTTAATAAGAAAAATATAGAGACACCCATACATATTTGTGGTGTGTACTAGCAATTAAAATTCAAACATAATATGAAGTGTTTTAATTAGTGCTAAAAAAACACATGGAAAGAATTACTAATAATTGCAAAGGCACTCAAATAATGTTTAAAATGTAATTAATCATTAAGAGATGGAAATATTCCTAAATTTTCAAGACCCACTAATATTATCAAACAAGTGTTTCAATTTTTAGGCATGTTAATAGATCTTGAAGAAAGGCTTGTTGTGCTAAGAATTATATTTTCTCAAATAATAAACTTAGGATACAACAAGCCACAAATTGGTTTGATAGGGCTCATTATCAATGTCATGCCAAGTGTTGATAAATTTCAAAAAGTGCTACCTTAATCCATAGATGAAAAAACAAAAATTACAATACATTTAAAGAGACAATTGGAATATAAATATGTAGATTAAGTAGGAAGAGTTCATTCCAAACTTATTATGGAAGCATTACAACAACTATGTGCATAGAAATTGTACATTGCTCATAATTTGAAAATTAAGTTTGATTGGAAACCCTTTATATCAACAGATGCTATTAAAAATGCAAATAACAATAACATGTCTAATTAATCTAAAATTTATGAAGATAGTGAAAATAAATATCTTCTAACACATGAAATTAGGTCTAATGACACTTTGGTACATGGTTTTGTAAAATCATGTATTGTTGCATTGGAGGAAAAGTTAATTGTAATAGTATCAGCTAAAGAAAATCCTTCTCTTAGAATTTTTAAAGATAAATATTCAAAAGAAATGAACTATCCAACACTTGTCTTTGGCAATCTTCATGATGATGACATTGTTTTAATATTTTCATGTCAAAAAATATCACAATGGGATATTTTTCATACTAATCTTTATTTTGCATATCATGTTAAAAATTTATTTTTCATATCAATCAAAATAATCATATACCAAGATGGAAATACAATGTGGATCCAAACTATAAAAAGTTAGTTAAAATGAAGAAAACTTTTGGCCAAAGATGTGAAATACAAGCTAAATTTAGAAAAGATACTCAAATAAAAAATTGGATATGTTGATTTCAAAAAAATATGTATTTCACTTGATTACATGGAAGGTCTTAAAAAAATGTCTTTACAATGATACAATAATTAGGGCCTCCAACATTTCTATTAACTTTCACAAGTGATGAACACTCTTGGAAACCATTAACAAATGCATTGAAACAATTGTATCGAAACCATTAGAAAAGGTCAAATTCATAATTAAATGAATTGGTTAAATCAAATGACATTTCTTTTTTCTGAGAATAGATCCAATCACTTGTATATGTTATTATAGACATTGTATCAATGTATTGAAGCAAATATTATGTGAACACAAAATGCTCCTAGGAAAAATCACAAATTATTTTTATGTAACATAATTTCAATGTAGAGTAAATGTTCATAACCATTTGGTTGGTGTCGATCAAATATGCACTGACATATGGTAAAACCAAAAATTCAAAAATTACATTTTTTATATACAAATACATAACTTGTAATATTGATTTTATATAAAATGACTTAGAATAATTGTATACTCATCATCATACTAGTAATTGTAGAAAAAAGAATTAAAAATAATGTAGATACAATTTTACATAACTATCAGTGAAAAAATAGTAGTACTTGAACCATGTGAAACAATAAATGAAAATTTAATTGTGATATCAAAGCCACTTTATTTGTTGCTAAACACAAAAAGTTATAATGCTTCAAACAATTTTGATATTTTTCTTCATGATTTGAAAATAGATGAGTCTCAATACAAAACACAATTGAACAACCCATGATTTTTGTTGAATGCAATCCATCTCTGGTATGGAGCAACACTTTCATAAAAAACATTACATACTTGTGGTAAGCCAACACAGACGTAAAATTTATTTTAAATGTATATGTCATAGTAACATATTATAGTTTATATATGATAAAAGGAAACCTACAAATTACACATGTTGTGAAAAAGATACTAAAACAACATGTGACAATAAACATAGATGTTATTTAGATGCTACATAGCCTAGGAAATGTAATTCTAAATTATCAACATATGTTTGCACAATAAGATATTCACTTAGTGTTATCATTGCCATTAAATCATTACTCAAGAACATGTATCTTTATAAATACATCTTACCTTCATGAAGGAACATATATTTCAAAACCTCCAATTATATTTAGTCAAGAACAAGATGATTACAAAAAAATTATGCACTAATGCATTATAGACTATTAAAATGCATGACCTACAGTAATTGATCATATCTATTTAGTTGAATTTATACCTCGACACCAAAAAAATGGAAATCCATTCAAGTGGAAAAAAATGTAATATATTTTATTAATTACAATAAACATGTTGACCCTAAAAACTATTATCATGAATGATTATTGTTATATATTCCATTCATAAACTATGAAACCACTTTGAAGTAAATTCTTGAAACATGGAAATACGCATATAATTTGTAAAAAAGTAAAATAAAACTTAATGAGGACAACTTCAACTATGACATCAATCCTATGTGGGCAGACATGAAGGATGCCATTTACCAAGTTGAACTTGACATTTGAAAACATAGTTGATACAAGATTTTGTTCAAAAAAATCAATGTTATGCAAGAAGAATACCATTTGTAGATGGACTTGTCACTTTTAAATTCTATACCCAAAAACAAAATTATAAACTATTTGAAATTAGACACAACCCATTTAATATTGATAATGTCAGATACTATAAACTAATATAGATTTTAAATGATGAACAAGAAGTGATTATTAAAGATACTACTTTGAAAAAAATGTATAGACAAGAATAACCCATTGTATTTATTCTTAATAGGTGGTGTAGGCACTAGAAATACTTTTATAAAAAAATTATATTTGAAAGCCTTGCTCACATTTATGCATAGTCTATTGACATAAATCTATCCAAGCCAAAAGGCATTATTCTTACATATATAGGTAAAGTTGAATATAATGTAGGTGGAATAACATTGAATTCCAAATTATTATTTCCTTTTAATAAGTCATAAATAATTGTATTTGGTAGTGAACAACTTGATACATTCGCCAAATGTTATAATCAATTATGTATGTGCTAATTGATGAAATCTCACTTTTTAGAGAAAAAACCTTATACTATATTAAAAAAATGTTTACATGACATTATGTAGTTTCCAAATATGTACTTTGGTGATTGACATGATATTTTGTGGAAACTTTTATCAGCTCAACCCATTGCCCAAATTTGATGCTAGGTCAAATTTGTTCAACCCATTATATATTAAAACTTCCTATAGGGTCTTGATAGGTAATAAATGGTCACATGGTCATGATTAAGGTCACTTAATATGTTTCACCTTAGTCTATTGTGTCATTTGTCTTAACATTCCATTATGTCAACTTTTTGGTCTTTCTAATGAACTTGTATGTAGTTTTCATAGAAGGAAAAATTTCAAAGTGTACACTAACATACCATGTGTCATTTAGATGTCAAGAGTCAATTTGAAACTGATGAAATGTAGGTTTAATGTGGAATTGAAGAAGATTAAGTAGTTTTAAGAAATTTAAAGGTAAGTTTTAAGATCAAGGACAACCCATTGGCATGTGGGAAGATTTATTTGGATATATATTGGACCCCACAAGTCTTTTGAAGGATTGAGAAGCTTCAACAGGCTCAAAAGTGGCAAAAACCAGACTATCTCCTTCATCACTCTCTTAAACAAGGTCATACAGTTCAACCAATTTAATCTTGACCTATGGATATAGAATGAGAGTTAAGTTGATTGAATTTAGGAGATATTATTATAATTTATGTCCTTCCTTTCCTTGGATATATTTGTTGGTATGGTATACTATGCTCTATGAACTATCTTTAAGAATGCTAGTGACTTCAATCTGCCTTCATAACCCTTACACCTTTAGTTTTCTTATCTATTTACAATTTTCTGATGATTCCAAATAATTAACATAAAATTATAGAGAATTTTATTCCTTTTACTTTTGTTTATAACCTATTTTTAAAATGAGATCATAAATAGATATGCAAGATCATCCTTTATTTTGGAGTGAGCACCATCAATGGTCTAAAAATGGTTGCTTTTAGTTGTAGTGTTTTATCCTCTCACAGTGGATTTAGATCAAAGTTAATACACTTGTATTACCTCCTATATAAGCATATTTATGGTCTATGAAAATTAAATATACCAATTTAGGTTTCAAAGATTTGAAACTAGGTAGAGTTGAAGATGGTTCATATACACAGTTAGACTTCAATATAATAGCAACCTAAAAGACTATGTAAGAGGTTGAAAATAAAGTGTTGAATAAAATATAGAAGTGTTTGGATTAAATTTAGTCCTAAAACCAAGCATAATAACATAAATTAATTAATTTAATTATTGGTGAGGCTAATACATACAACCAAATCTAAATCCATGTTCACATGGTTAAAATGGGACTCATTACCTTAATATCTCAGTAACATGGACATAGTAGTAATATATAAAAATGATAAGAGGTGTATTTATTCAAGAGAATATAATTTAAATGGGTTTAAAATTCCATCAATTTTTCTATGAAGGCACTCAGTAAGTATAGTCCCATTTGAGCCTACATGAATCTATAACTGGCAACCTAGGTATGTTGATGATGAGAATGAATGTATGGTATGATGATAGAAAAAAGTGAATTAAAGGGTGTAATATCCATGATAATTTCAATATTTAACCAAGGTATTGGATAACAATTTTTTAATAATAAATGTCCACCTATAAGATTCTTGATTCTCCAAATGAGTACCTATAGGTGACAGTTGGTATATGTGGCAAACTGGTCTAGACCAATGCGTGATTAAAAGTTTATATAAAATAATATGGATAATAATTTTTGACACATTCTCACACTTTTACATCATTATTTAATATGGATCTCATATAATCATCAACACCTATAGGAACCTTATGGATTTTGAACACACACCGATAGTTGAAGTCAGTTTGGAGACTAGTCTAGGCATATAAAAAATACAAGTTGGCTTCGTATGTAGTGGTGTAAGATTAAATTAATATGATAAAACATAATTAAAATTATATATAACATTATATGTGACTCTTGGGGATATGATAAATAGATAAAATATTATGTCTTGAACCTTAACCTATAGTCAATCCAAAATCATATCTACAGTCATAAGCCTAAAGAGCTAGTCTTGTGAAAATTGTTAATTGAGGGTTATAGATTCATGATAAGGTTTTAATTTTTTTTGAAAATAATAATAATGACTCAAACTAACCCTCAAATCATCCCAATTTGTCTAGGTGAATATGGGAGATGCACTTTATTTTATCTCAAACAAAGGGCACTCCAAAGGTAGTATAATCTACAAAACGAGCATAGGAATGTTGATTGAATGAAGGGAAGAGCCTTAAGGACATAATGAAAAGATTTGAAAGGTTATTTTAGATATTAATAAAGTGTGAATAGGCACCTAAAATCATTGGAACCTCTATAGGTGACTATATGCATAGAAGACATAGTTAGGCCTATTAGGCCTATAACCAGGCCTAATCCATATAGGTACCTAGACTAATCCATATGACCATGAGAAATTTATAAAACTTTTGAATACCTTAAGGAGAAATTTTAATATAGATTATAGACATTTTTTTATATACAACATCACAAATTTGGTCAATTTGGCCATAATTCCTATCAATCCTACTTAGAATGTAAGAAGGATCAAGAGAGGCCAACTTCTTTTGGTAAAATATATATAGACCATGTGAATGAAAAATAACACACTTTGGGAGAGATTAAATGTTTCATATACTCCAAAAATTTTAAATTGATTCTAAAATTGGACATCATGAATTTATGAACAATTGTTAACAATCCACACCTCCAAAAATTCTTGGTTTGGACCTGATGGAGAAGAAATTAATGGAGATGCATCTAGGATGAGTAAAATGGACATGGAAGTTCTTTTTACATGTATATAACTCACTTAGGATCCTTTACATCCACTTTTTCTATAGTGTTACGTTTATGGATATGGATAATATTGAGTTTCTTATAGGATTTGATTTGTTTTTTAGGTGAAAAGGAATATGGATAAGTGAGAACTATTTTTAGAGGTATTTAGAGACTTATCTTAACTTATAAAACTCATTTATCACCTTGGTTGTATATGAAAATACTTTTCCTATCTCATTCATCATAGGCAATCTAAACAGATAGTGAGAAGGCAAAATGTCTGTCACGGATTGGGAATGAGAAGTGTTTTATGAGTTTCATTAGGATATTTTGATAGAAACAAGGATAAGGGAGATATATTTGAGTTTAATAACATATATTCAATGCATTTATTTATAAACTATAAGTCATTTTGATGACAAGTGTGAGGATAGACCTAGGGAACTATTAATGAATGACTATAGGCAGTGAATGATAGGTGACAAGGATGAATACATTAGTTAGGGAGGTGGAGATGACCTTAAATGACCTATTATCTACCTTTTCATCTTAGCTAATATGTTTCAAGGCTTCCTATGGTAGTTTCAAATAATCAAGTGAACCCCTCACCATCATGAAGGTAGTTTCAGACCAAGACAATGAAGAGTTTTATGCCAACTTGAGGAAAGTGCTTTGTTTTAGATTGACACATATTTATGATATATTCCTAACTTATTTTAAACTTCCATTTCATTTTAATTTATTCTCATAGTTGACACTTGTTCTTCTGACCCTTGAGCTTCACTTATTCTCTCTCCTCTCTTTGCTCTATATATTCAAGCCTTTTTGGCTTTGTAATGGATCAATAATTGGTATGGAAAATCCATTTTGTTTTGACACCTCATTTTCATTTGAGTAAAGTTTTTTTAACTTTATTCATTCTTTACAATCTCTTTCCTAATTTTTTAAAGTGGTTTATGTGGTTGACAAGTGATGAACATGCTTTCTTTGCTTCCATTTTAGCTCTTGCATCTTTGTGTGAGTGACATCTCCTCTAACAGGTTTCATAAAGTCTGTTATTTTTTAAGTGTGTCTTTAAGTATAAGAGGTAATATTAGTATCTTGTTTCAAACCTTATTTTCACTACCTCTATATAGGCATAACAATTTACCTCTGAGAAATATTTATGCTAAAAGGACATAGAGTTGAATTCAGTTTGAGTAGTCTCTTAAGTGTAGATGCAAGTGTGTTATATGGAGTTATATCGGTATATCACCTCATTATCATAGGTTTATTTATCTTTCCTTTTTCACTTTTCACCCCCAATAGTTATTAGTGTAGTGTAGTGTGATCCTAGAAGATAAATCAAGGGAGCTAGCCCTTTCAAACCTAGAGATCTATCTCTTGTAGTGACTTTTCTATGAGGAGAGATACTATGAGGAGAGATAGTTATATGTTATCCTAAAATTTATAAGATCTACTTGAATTCTCTAGGGTAAAATTTTAGGCTATAATAGTTTTGACATGCCTAGTGGGACATGAATTCTATGAAGGTTATTCAAGGTAGATGTTGGATTTGATAATAAGGAGTTATAATAGTCCACTTCTTGTAGTATTTGGCTACTCCAAAGTTTCAATATTGGTTTCAAAATAGTGCACTCTTTCATGTCTAAGGTAAACACAAAGTCTCTTACCAAAATCATACCTTTTTAATTTTAATAACTTCCTCCTTATTTGTACAAATCAATTATATTTAAAAACACCCATCCCTATCCATAGAGGTCCTATCTTGCTCACAAACCCATTAAAAAGTTCTTGATTCCCCCATTCTTGCAAAGTTATAAGTTTATCATGGTAGGAAACCATCCTTTTTTATCCTTCAATAGATATATCAATCTCTTACTTGTCCAATATGATGACATCCCCATATCTACCCTTAAAATAGTTTCATCATACACTGATGAATCTTCTATTGCATTTATTGATTATATAAGGAATATTACTAATTTTTGTAATATCCATCACATAATAGAGGAGAACATTGCAATTAAGTTGTTGGTTATCTCCTTTAAAGGAAAATATATTTACTGGTATGGAACAATGGCACTTGAATCAATCACAACTTGGGATGAGTTGGGAGATGCATTGAGAAGAATATTTGATGATAAGAGTGACACCTAGTCACTAATAAAGTAGTTGATTGCCATTAGGAGAGCACCTCAAGAATTCATTAAATAATTCAACATAAGATTTTAGATGACATGGGATAGAATCCCAATCTTAGTAAGACCAATAGCTCACCATGATTTCCTTTACTATCTTAAAGCATTTGATAGTGACATTTTAATGATGATATAATCTATGGGAGGTGACACTCTACCTAATGCCTATGAGGTGGCCATTTGGGTAGATAATTATTTGATTTAGGCTGGAAAGATTACCCCAAGACCTCCCATGCCTCTATTTTTTGACTTGAAAACTTATACACCTATTTTTACCCCTATTATTTCACCTAAACACAAGTTTGTTGCCCTTAGTCAGCCAAATAAACCTAATGAGGTAAAAAGGATAAGAGATATTCAACAAGAGATCTTATGTCTAAATAGGATCATTCAAAAATAATAAATTAAGACCTTCTAAAGTCACTATCAGCCTAATAAATCCTACCACAATTGTCAATGTAATATACCTCCTTTCCAAGGTCATCTTCAAGGTCAAGGACAACTTTTTCAATTTAAGTCATATGGTGGTTACAATACCAATGCTCATTCCACACCTTAAGGGCACTAGTTCCTAATCAAAATAACATTACCTAAGAGAATAATATTCAATCCTCATTAGATCAACCTTATGATCCATCTCTCTATGTTAATGAATCCTTAAACCAAGCCTTTGTGGCAAATTTGGGAACTATGCTAGCTATGACTTAAGATGAAGTAATAAATGGAGGAGTGACTAATGGTAAGGGTGATCAAGAGGAGTTTACATTGGTAAATTTGTAGCAATATAACTCATTTTTATTCAATAATCAAGGGAAGTCAAGAATGGATACCATTTTTATAGCTACAAACACAATGATTAAGATGAAGACAATTGAGGAAGTTCAAGGGGATGCTAATAGATCTCTAATGAATGTTCAAACAAGTACAAGACTAGGTATGTCTAATGTTATTATAAATACACAAGTAAGTTAAAGAGATTATAATGTTTAAGTTATTTCATACCTCAAAATTCTCAATGTGTAGGCATCATGATTATTACTAATGGACAAGCAAAAGTTAGTGGTCCTTTCACTAACATTGTAGAGAAAATGAAGAGGTCTCATTTGAATGTATCCCTATGGGATACATCGGAAATATATTCACAATAATAAATAATTTAAGAAGATTTATCCAAGCTTATTTTGATAACCAAACATCCTAGCTAAAGAGAGGCATCTTTGACAAACACCATGAAGTCAAGTGAAGGACAGTCAAGAAAATTTGAAAAGGTAGATAAAACTCATTCATTATATTTATCTATAATTATTGGAGATCATTTGGTGCAAAATTGTCTCATTGATAGTGGATATAGTACTTGTGTCATGCCCAAGCAAGTAGATAACAAACTAAACTTGAAGTATGAGCCTCATGCTAAAGGAGTATTACAATTAGATGGGTTAGTTGTCAAGACCATTAGCATAATCAAAGGTTTGAAATTGATTCTCCATTCTTATCCTACCTTCACCATTTCTTAGGATGTTGTAGTGGTATATGTAACTCCTCATTTTGAACTTTTTTTGTCAAGAGATTTCACTACTAAAATTGGAGGTGATCTGACTTTAGACTGGTCCTACATGGGTTTTAGGACTAGACATGGTGCAAAATTGGCAATCAAGTCTTAACCTCTTTCTAGTTTTCATGTTGAACCTCATGTGCCTTATAATTCTAATATGAATTAAAATGTGATTGAATAATATGATCATCTTGGTGATCAAGATCCTCTAACTCTCTTTGATGACATATCTAATTTGTATCTTGATAAGTGGGGAGCTGAGAAAAGTGGATTTGAAAAAACTAGTCTTGGAACTTGCATACTTCATTAGGATTATGATGTAGCCCTTGAGGCATATCATGATAAAATCCTAGAACAAGTTTTATTGGGAAACTATCTTGTACACATGAGTGATGGTGTGAGTATTCCATCTAAGTTAAAATGTGACAGTCCTAATAAGCATCCCATTCTACCTACAAAAGAAGAAAACATTATTAAACATGAACATCAAGAGGAAGTAGATGACATGTGGTAAAAATTCAATGCCATTGTACAAGAATTTGAGGATTTGAGTAGGCCTTCAATTTTTCAAAATGAGGATAGACCTACTTAGTTCAACCATGTTTCTAATGAGTATAAGGAGGAGATTGAGATCAGTATCAAGTAAGAAGCAAGCTTGGAAGTTCAAAATGTGTTTGATGAGCATGAGGAAGAGTTTGAGACCTTAGCTAAGCGAAAAACAACTATGGTGAACCAATAAGTGCTTGGTAGATCTAAACACAGTTTTGATGACTCTTAATAGAAGACATTCCATAGTTTAAATATACCTAAAGTTGTGAAGGTTGTGATGATCTCCAATGGTCATATTGAATATTGTCAAGTGAGCATGCCAAAGTCTAAACAAGTTGCTAGCTTGAACAAGACTTATTAAGTGATAGGTAGAGTGTTATTTAGAACTCCATATGACAAACTTGTAGTCAATAGAAGACCTAACCATGGTAAGTCACTTGATTATCTCCATAATCAAATTTTCATTGACAAGAATGTACCATATGAGGATCTATTTTCTTGTAGAAACAATGATGAAAGAGGTATTGTCTTTGACCCTAGTTGAGGCAATGAAGATTTGTTCTTCACCCCAATATTTTTGAGATATTGTACATACTAGGATAGGTGTGTTTTCTTTTAGTTGGTTTGTGTTTTCCCTAAATGTTCATGAGAACACAAGTGTGATTTTTATTTCTTATCATGTTGCTTATTTACTTATTATGTGTGGTATATTTGGTGTCCTTTCAAAGGATTATTAGTGTCAAGAGTAGTGTGTATGTGACTCCATATCCAAATGGATAGGATAAGGCAACTAGTCTTTAGCATAGCAGGCTTGCTACCCCTAAGAAATTACAAAAAATTTACCAAATTTAACTCTAGGTCATGAAAATTTGGTCAACCCTCTATATAATCAAGCTTCTTATAGGGTCTTACTAGGTTATAAATGGTCACATGGTCATCTTTAAGTTCACTTAATATGTTTCACCTTAGTCTTTTGTGTCATTTATCTTAATATCCCCTTATGTCATATTTTTGGTCTTTTTAATGAACTTGTACATAGTTTTCATAAAAATACAAATGTCAAAGTGTACTCTAATGTACCATGTGTCAATTAGATGCTAGGATTCAGTTTAAAATTGAATAAATGTAGGTTCAACATGGAATTCAAGAAGATTAAGTAGTTTAAAGGCAAGTTATATGATCAAGGACAACCACTTGGCATGTGGGAAGATTTACATGGATATATAAATGTCCCAAATTTTTTTTTATAGGCTTGATAAGCTTTTACAAGCTCAAAATGACAAAAAATGGTCTACCTCCTTTAACACTCTCCTAAACAAGGTCATAGTGGTCAACTAATTTACACTTGTTATGAAAAATAGGAGGAGAGTTGAGTTAAATGTATTTAGAATAATTTATTAGCCTTTATGGCCTTCCTTTCCATGATATTAGTTTATATTTTCGTATACTATACTCTATGAACTATCCTAAGAATGCTAGTGACTTTAATCTACCTATATAACCCTTGCACCTTTAGTTTTCCTCTCTATTTGTATTTGTCTAATGCTTCCAAGTAGTGAGCATGATATTTTAGAGAATTTTATTCCTTTCCATGTTTTTATAACCTATTTTTCATGTGAGAGAGTAAATATATAGGTAGGATCATCCTTGAGTTTGGAGTGAGATGGTCTACAAATAGTTGTTTGTGTTTTGTCCTCTCATAGTGGCTTAAGATCAAAGGTAACACACTTGTATTACCTCCTATTTAATCATGGTGATGGTCTATGCAAATTCAATAGACCAATGTAGGTTTCCTTTAAAACCAAGTGGATTTGAAGATGGTTCATATACATAGTTAGACTTCAATATAATAACAACCTACACGACTATATAGGAGGTCTGAGATAGAGCATTAAATAGACTCTAGATGAGTTTAGATTCAATTGAGGCATTCAACAAGGATTAAGAACATAAAGGAAGTCATTATATGAATGGTGAGGCAAATAAACATAACAAAATCTAAATCCATGTTCATAGGGTTAAAATGGGACTCATTACCTTAATATCTCCAAAAAGGGAATTTACCCTATACAGTGCTATCTTGTAATGAAAATCTATGAGGTCTAAGTAAGTTTTGTGTATCCATTCTTTTAACAGGGAAATAATAATAACATGTAAACATGATATGAGGTGGATTTTTTCAAGATAATATTATGTAAAGGAGTTTGAAATTCCATCAATTTTTCACTGAAGGCACTCAATAAGCATAGTCCCATTTGAGCCTACATGAATCTATAACTTGCAACCTAGGTGTGTTGATGGTGAGAATGATTGTATAGTTTCATGGCATGAAATAAGTGAATTTATGGGTTTAATTGTCATGATAAATTTAGTATGGAACCAAGGGAATTAATAATAGTGTTCAAACAAGAAAAATTCCACCTATAGGATTCTCGATTCTCCAAATGAGTACCTATAGGCAAAACAATTAGTATATGTGGTAGACCAATCTAGACCAACGTGTGATTGAAATTTTAGAGAAGATAAGATGAATAATAATGTTTGATGCATTCTCAAACTTATATATCATAGTTCTATATGGTCCTTAGATAAGCATCAACACCTATAGGAACCTTGTGGATTCTAAACACACACCTACATTTAAAGGCAATCTATAGACTAGTCTAGGCATATGAAAAATGGAAGTTGGATTGGTATGCATTGGTATAAGATTTAATTAATATGATAAACCATTCTCACAATGATATATCACATTCCATGTGAGTCTCAGGGATAGGATAAATAGAGCAAGGACTATGTCTTTAACCTTAACCTATAGTCAACCCAAAATGATGTCTATAGTCATACGCCTAAATAGTTAGTCTTGTAAAAAAAATTCATTGAGGATTATAAAGTCATGATCAAGTTTAAAAATTTGTTCATATCATAAAATTTACTCAAAATAACCCTCCATAGTCACTCTTTGGCTAGGTGAATAGGGGAGAGTCCCTCTATTTTGTCTTAGATAGAGGGCACTCCACAGGAAGTATAATCTACAAACCTAACATAGGAATGTTGAATGAATGAAGGGTGGATCCTTAATAACATCATGAAAAGATGTGAAAGTTTTTTTTAGATATTAAAAAGGTGTGAATATGCACCTACAATCATTGGAACCTCCACAAGTGACTATATGCACAAAAGACATAGCTAGGCCAAAGCCCTACAGGTGCCTAGACTAATCCATATGACCATGATAACTTTCTAAAACTTTTGAATACTTTGAGGGGAATGTTTAGGATGGATTAGATCTATTTTTTTGTAGATACCATCACAAAATTGGTCTATTTGGTCATAATTCCTATCAATCCTACTCATAATGTAAGAAGGAGCTAGATAGGCCAAATTCTTTAGCTCACATCTATATGGACCATGCACATGAGACCTAACTCACTTGGGGATATTTTAAATGGGTTTTATACTCCAAATTTGTGAAATTGGTTATAAGGTTGGATGTCAGGGTTTTATGAACAATCATTAATAGTCCAAACCTCCTAAAACCTTGGTTTAGACCTAATGGAGAATAAAAAAATGGAGATGCATCTAGGAAGATTAAAATAGCCATGAAAATGGTTGGGACATGTGTATAACTCCATTTCAATCCTTTACATCCACTTTTATCATATTGTCACTTATACAAATAGGGTTAATACTACATTTCTTATAGGATTTGAGTTATTTTGTAGGTATAAAGGAAGATGAACAAGTGAGAACCATTATGGGAGGTCTTTAGAGACTTGTCCTAACTTATAAAACTCATTTCTCACCTTTATTTAAAATTAAAATACCTTTGTTATCTCATTCGTCATAGGTAGTCTAAATAGACAGTGAAAAGGCAAAATGACTATCAAGGATTAGGAGTGAGAAGTGTTATATGAGTTTCATTAGGACATTTTGATAGACCAGAGGATAAATGAGATCTAATTGAGTTTCATAACACCTCTTCAATGCATTTATTTTATAAATTTCAAGTCACTTTAATGACAAGTGTGAGGACAAAACTAGGGGACTAGTGATGAATGACTATAAGTAGTGATTGATAGGTCACACAAATGAATGCATCAGTTAATGAGGTGTAGATGACATACATTGAAATATTATCTACTATCTCATGTAATAATATATGTGTCAAGGCTTCTTATGGTATTTTTATACAATCAAGTGAACCCCTCACCTTCATGAAGGTGATTTTAGAGTAAGACAATGAAGAGTTCTATGCCAACTTGAGGAAGGTACTCTATTTTAGATTGACACATGTTTATGACAACTTCCTAACTTATTTTACACTTTATTCCATGGAATTGTAACTAATTCTCAAACTTTGACACTTGGTCTTGTTACCCTTGAGCTTCTTTTCCTCTCTTTCCTGTCTTTGCTCTATATATTCTAGCCTTTTTGGATTTGTAATAGATCCAAAATTATTATGGAGAAGCCTTGATAGTTTTGACAACTCATTTTACTTATAAAAAGGTTTTATAAAGTTGATTTAATCTCTACAATATATTTCCTAAGTATTTTAAGTGGTTTAGGTGGTTGACAAGTGATGAACATGCTCCCCTTACTTCCATTTCTAATCTTGCATCTTTGTGTGAGTGACATCTCATCTCACAGGTTTCATAAAGTATATTATTTTTTAAGTGTGTTTTGAAGTGTGAGAGGGACTAACAGTGTCTTCTATAGAACCTTATTTTCACCCACATTTAGATAGACATTACAATCTACCTTTATGAGAAATATTTATGCTAGAAAGACATAGAGTTGAAGTCAGTTTGAGTAGTCTTCTTTCTTAAGTGCAAATGCAAGTGTGCTATGTGGAGTTATATTGCTGTATCACCTCATTATCATAGGATTTTTTACATTTTGTTTTCCCCTTTTCACCCCCAATAGTGATTAGTCTAGTGTAGTGTGATTCTAGAAGATAAATCAAGGGAGTTATCCCTTTCAAACCTAGAGATTTATCTCTTGTAGTGGCTTGTCTATGAGGAGAGATAGTTCCCTATTATCCTAAAGTTGATAAGGTCTAATTAACATCTCTAGGGTGAAATATAAGGCTATAACACACCCTATACATGATTTATTCATATTTTAACATTCAAAAATTAAAGAAGAAATAGTCCTATATATTTTTTGGTAGGAAAATGTAAAATGTTACCAACTACATCAAACTATGCACCAAAAAGATGAAATATTTTTGGGGATATTGAACAAAATATGTACATGTTCACATAAATAAAATTATATAGTGTATATTAATCATAATTATTTATGTCCAACACCCAATTATCCTTTATTCCCCTATATATTTTACTTAAATAATGATGTTGATGCACACAATGATAAAATGCTAATGCTTGTTTTGGATAAAGAAATTGTTATTGAGGTAATGGACAAAAAAGATGATGAATATGGTGAAGTAAAAGGATATGATAAATCTATATGTTTACCACAAAAAATTGGTTTATATTTAACATTCTAGTTGAACTCTTTACTACAAATGATGATATGCAAGATGATCTTGTCAATGGTTCAAATGGTATCTTTAAAATGTACACCTATGAAGATAACAAAGACATTATTTGGGTCAAATTTAACAAAAATAATCTTGGAAATTATCAAATAGAAAAACATATTCACTTGTAAAAAATACATATTGAACCAAATTAGACCCCTATTTTTCATATTTCAAGACCACTGAAAAACCTGCTTACAAAAAGCATTAACCATACAAAACTAATTTCTAATACTGATGGCATGTGCACACACAATACATAAATACCAAGGTTTAACCATGGAAGTTGATTCACTTAAGGAACTTGGATTTAATTTATATGGATTATTATAAACAACACTCTCATGTGTAAATACCATGGACTCATTATACTTTTTAAGCCCGTTCAAAGAGAAAAACATCAAAGTCAAAAAAGAAACAATTGAGATGTCTAGATTGAATCAAATTCAAAGTGGGAATTATCATATAGATTGAGATCATACATTTTTGCATTGTCTATATAAATATGTTCATTAAAAATTCAAAGTCTTTCTCTACATTTAGAAGACATTGTCAATGACTATGACTTGGTGAAATGTGACATATTATGCTTACAAGAAACATACACATCAAGTACCACTACTAATAATCGTATTACAACTTTTATGACTTGTAATTTAGTGAATAATGTTAATTATATTATGATATGTGTAAAAAAACATGCTTCCACTTAAAATCTAATTCAATACAATGTAGATGGAGTGGAAGCATTGACATCAAACATTGTGATATATAATTATGAATTTTCAATTGTCAATATCTATGAATATCCATTTGATTTTATTTTAGATATTATAAATATTTTATAACAAATACTATCAAATACAAATGCGTCATTACATATTTACGTATTTAGATACTTTAATATTGACATGTCCACCTCAAAAACATTAGCTATGCTACTTGAAAAGCATATGTCAATGTTAGGTATTTATTTCTTGTTAGCAAAACATAACCAATACACAAATAGAATCATAGATCATGTATGGTCAAACATTACAAGTGAACATAACCAGATTATAACAATTGACACTTATTGGACTGATCATGATGTTATCTATCTAGTTATAAATAATAGTACCTAAATACCAATGAAAAAACTATGTATATGGTTAGAAGGTATTCTAATTGTTTATGCATATGATATAAGCATTGTTTTAGTATTTTACTATTATATGTTTTAAAATAATTTTTTCCCATTTTAGTACATGGGATGAATGCAAAATAAACAAATCTAGATCATCAAAAATCTATTAGAAAAGCAACAACTAGACCATTATAGGTCATCAAAAATCTATTGGAAAAGCAACAACAAGATCGTTTGGTGGTAGTGAAACTAGTTTTGTCCAATAACATTAAAATATATAGCATTTCATTGAAATATCATTTTCTTAATTTTCTTCAAACAACTGTAATAAAATTTTAATTAAAGCTTATATCCTATTTCAATTAATAGGATAATAAAAATCTTGTTTTATTTTAGTACAACACATTTTAGATCATGTGTGTTATGCCTTGACTAATCCTCTAATGACAAAGTTGTCGGCACTATCATTAGAAAGACAAAATGTTATCTATAACCACTTTTTTTAATGTTCTTTACCTTTGTCTTTATCTACATGCTAAGTTTGTGCTCTGATGTTCTTGTTAGCTAATACAATTTTACTAAACATAAATTATCATTTTAAATACTTACATAATAGATTACTACATATAATTACATGTATTTTATGTAGACACTCATGTATTTGTCATGTTATTTATCTTATAATTTTTTTGGTAAAATATATATTTTTTAGGATAGCTTTGATAATCTCTATAACTTTTTACAACTTTATGTTATTGCACCAACAATCTTGATTCTAAAAAAAGGTAATAAATTCAAAGATTTGAAATTACTTCCTCAAATCATGTTGCATAGAATAAGTATAGGAAAGAAAAAGGATGTGAATTAGCTATGGGTGAATATAATAGCACTGGACAAAAAAATATAGCCACCAAGTTTGGATTTCAATATTTAAAGCAATAAAATGTTCTTGTTAGGTGTTTTAATGTTTGGCATGGAATAATTGAACATAGATTTATATAAATAAATACATACACAATATTAATAAAAAAATACCTTCTTATATGTAAACATTGACTGAGTAACATCAACAAATGCAGTAATAGACAACTCATAAATTGGCTATGAAGATGATGGTACCATCTCCTCCTGCAACACACATACACAAAAAGATATATATATATATATATATATATATATATATAAATAATTGAATTTATATGAAATTAATTGTTACCTTTTAAATACAAATATATCTAAAATTGAACATGTCAATTAGATAAGATACATGTATATGTGTAGTTAATGTTTACACACTAAATATACATGCAAAAAACTCATCATTCAAAACTATAGCATCTAGGCCCTCAGACACACCACCATGATCATCTGAAGGTTTAGTCCATATAGCACCATAAGATTTACAAAGGTGTGATTAGGCATGCACACTAGGTAGAGTATGCCTATGTCCATCTTCTCCAACATTAATCTTAGAAATCTTAATTTTATGCTAATGAGTGTGTTAGTAAGTGCATGAAGAATACGTAAAGTGTCAATCTCAATGACCTACTTCACTACAAAGGGGATCTCAGGTTAAAGTGGATTTTGGGTAGAGACTCTTGTAGGCTGATTAGGTCCATGATGTGCACCTGGTTTATCCTATGTAGATCCTTTCTCTCAGGCATGAAACTTTGAGTAGTCAAATTAATTAGGAATCTTATTGAGGATAAATTCACAATAAAGTTTCCTTAAAAAATACAATGAAAGATTATGGTTGGCACAAGCTGGGTGATCAAACACCATCCACCATCTTAAAAAAAAATTCTTATCAAATTATGTTGGTATTGGTGGATTGATAACTATTTTCTTGATAATGGAAAAAGTGCATTGGTTGATAGATCAATGAATAAGACACAAATTTGGTATTTTTTTATTTTATTATCTTTCACTTCACATGCTGATAATTTTTCAACAAAGTAAGCCCTAAATTTCTCCCTATAAGATGTATATCTACCAATTTGACTTGTTATTGAGTCAACTTGGCCTAATACTAACTTTAGGGTATTAGCTAAATATGTAAGATGGGTGTTGGTCAAAATGAGGTCCCTCATTCTCCTAATTATCTCTTCAATTTGTATTTTTTCTTGATTATGTGTGCAACTAAATCTTACTAACTACTTAAGGGGTCTTGTAGATTTATAGGAGGGAGTGAAAGGTTATGAGGGTGGTGACTTGCACTTAAACAAGTTATACAAACAAAAATATATATTTTAACAAAAAAAATGCAAATAAAAATAATTACCAAAAATTTGTGTTAATGGGTTTGAATTTTGCTTGTTTACCTCCCCTCCATGGTAGTATTGTTGATTTATTGAGCTAACTGGAAATAATGGTGTGTTTTCTCTGCTTCATATTGAAATGCAAATGCAGTTCCATATTTGAGGGTAGAGAAGAGACACGAGGCAAAACAAAATGGGTTTTATGGTATTTGGACTCAATTTTTTTATTTTTATAATAACTAACATAATGTGTAACCACTATTTACACTTTATATCATGTACATAATTATTAAACTTTATATACATCATATATGGTTCTTACATTATATATCATATACGTGGTTCTTAAACTGTATACCATGTATGTGGTTCTTACTATATATACTATGTACATAGTTATGGCTTGATGATTAATGATCTTACTTTTGAATAATGTTTACATAGTACTAAAACATGTCCATGTAATTATCACTCAACTCCATGAACTTATCCAAGAAATAAGGTAGAAATATACTAAGGATTATCAAATAAATGATGTCTTGTTTATAAGAGGTCATTCCCAATAAAAAATTAAAAGAAAGCTGAGATAGTCAAAGTCCAGAGGTAAATGTAAGACTACAATAAAAGATAAGAGGAAATTTTAGAAATATGGTAAAATAGGGTATTTTAATAAATACTACAAATATAAAAAATTTGAAAAGGGTAAGTCATTTGATGATTCCAGATATGCAAAAGTAAATCCCTCGAGTAAATACTCAGGGGATTTATTATTGACAACGTTAAGCTCACATGTATGTGATGGTGCATAGTTGATTGACTCAGGTGCCTCTTTTCATATGACCCCTCATATGTAGTGGTTCTATGAATATCAATAGAGGTGATGTCTTATTAGGAGACAACTCAACCTCTAAGATCATAGTTCAAAGAAAATTCAAGTTAAGACTTAAATATAGAAGGGTTAAAACTCTCTCGGGTGTTATGGACATTCCATGTTTGAATAGAAACCTAATGTTTGTAAGTATGTTGAATGATGTGGGTGTGTAGGTAATCTTTAATAAATATAGTTACAAGATGGTTTGTGGAGCAATGGTAATGGCAAGAGGAATCCATACAAAAACATTTTTCAAGTTTGAGGTAAGCACTATAAGTGTTGAATGTAATAGCTCTATTATTCCTAAGGTGAATAATGTTAGATCAAGTTCCTACATATCCTATAGATAATATAATATATTAGAATAAAACAATGAGACACATTGGTAAAAAAGGCCTTAGAGCATTAAAATATAAGGATATAGCTGAAGGTATTTTTGATTTCTCATTAAACTTTGATTCTTGTAAATATTGTGTGTTTGGTAAGTAATCTGGAGTGAAGTTTCCCAGTAGTGATACAAGATCAAAATATATTTTGCATTTATTTCATATTGATATGTTTGAACCTATGAATGCTCCATCACTAGAAAAATCTTTGTACTATGTTTCTTTTATAGATGACTACTTGATAAAATTTTGAAATTATTGTATCAAGATTAAATATAAAGTTTTAGTAAGTTTAATGAGTTTAAGGCTCTTGTTGAAAACCTGACAAAGAAGAATATTAAGGTCTTGAGAAGTGACAATGGTAGATAACATTGCCCCAATGTTTTTGAGTAGTTCTGTAAGGACTGTAGAATAGAAAGACAAAATACAACTCCGTATACACCACAACAGGAATGGATTTTTAGAAAGAATGAATGGGATTTTCATAGATAAGGTGATAAACATGCTTATTGGTCTAGGATTAGAAATAGAGTTTTATGCATAAGTAGTCATGACTAATTGAACTATTTGATCAATAGATCACCCTTTTTAGTGTTGGTCAATAAAACTCTAGAAGAAGTGTGGATTGGTAAGAAACCCTCTCTCAAAAATATTAGAGTTTTTAGTTGAGATGCATATATGTATATTCCAAAATAAAAAAGGACTAAACTGGACAGTAGATAGGCAAAGTGTATGTTTATTGGCTATGGTATTAGTTTGAATGCATATAAACTATGTAACTTTGAAACAAATAATATTGTTTACAATTATAATGTTATCCTTAGAGAGGTAAAAGGGATTTCAAAATACTAAGGACAACCAAATGATAAACTTGAACAAATTTAGTTTAAATAAAATGATGGAAAACAAGTTCCTAAATTCAAATCAACTACAGAATATGAAGTAGAGTAGGCATTACAAGAGGAAGATTCAAAAGAATTTGAGGAAGAACAAGAAGATGTAGAACTAGAAAATCTAGTTTCAAGAAGATAAGATTGGGTGAGAAGATCATCTGATAGGTATAGTCCTGATGTCTATTCTATATCTATTTTATTAGTTTTGTTTGATACTAATAAAGACCCAAATAATATAAATGATGATTTCACCTCAAAATAAATTAATTCTTAGAATAAGGTTGTGGAGGTAGAAATGTAGTCCTTAGATAAAAAATTTAGACATGAGACTTGGTAAAACTACCTCCTAGAAAAAAACCTATTGGCTATAAATGGGTATTTAAGAAGTACGATGCAAATTGGAAAATAGAGAAGCATATAACTCATCTAGTAGTAAATGGATTCTCTCAAGTAGAGGGAATTGATTTTGGTGATATTTTTCCTCATGTTGGCTCCTATTCTTAATTACATTCAATTAAATTTTTTCTAGTTATTATTGTTACTTTTGATCTAAAAATAGAACATATGGATGTAAAGAGAAATTTAATACATGGTGATCCTTATAATCATTGTAATTTGACAATAGAGAGGAGGTTAGTCTTGTGTTAGCCCATTAAACAATGAAATGAACACACTAACATGTTAGCATCTCTAGCCTAGCTCATAGGGTGAGCTTAATGAACAAAATATAATTGAAAACACAACTAAAATGCAAAATATAAATAATATCTTACCTTTTTTGAATGATCCAAATGATTCATTGTGTGGCTTGCTAAGGTTATGCTCAAATCATCTCTGACAATGGAGATTGTGTAGTTCCCTCTCTCTTTGGCACCATTATGACTTGATATGGATTATTCTTGCCTTATGTGGCTTGGATCAATATTTTGGAACTATAACATTATTGATTTGAATTTTATGCAAAAACTTGCATTATAACTCTACAATTTCCAAGCTCTCTTTTCAATAGGCAATGGCTTGTATTTATAGGCTTAGGAACTAACCCCAAGTCAAGGTGAGTTAAAGTGTATTTTAAACATGAAATGGGTTCGAATCTAATCTTAGTGAGTCAACACAACCCAAATAGAGTTAAAAGGTGTCAAAAACTAACTATTTACAATTAATAGACATGGGTCTCCAAAAAGAGACATTTTAATATATTTTCAAATGCTTGACAACTCACAAAAGGTAATCATGAAAAGCTAGGATATTTTATATTTTTGAGTTTCCTTTTATACTAATTCATTAATTGCACATGGATAATTCAATTAGGTATTCAATTTGGTCCATATTTTTAATTAATTCTAATTATCCATTTAACTCTTTCAAGATTTAATTTTATGTGTGCAAGTGCCCCACTTAATATGTCTATAGGGCAAGTTGATTGTTATGATTCCATAGGATGATTAGGGATGAATATGTTAGAGGTTTTTATTGCATACAATGGAATACCCCACATAGGTACGCCTCAACATGATTATAAGCTTTGATGAATGATGCACAAGCAAATTTGGGATGTTTAGTGATTCTTAGGCTTAATTTGCAAAGGTTGGTAGGAATCAGTCTGATGTTCAGTCGAAGGCCATTGGTGGCTAGTTTTAGGTGTCTATAATTTGCCCCTATTTAGGAAGGCATTAAAAGTTGTAATCATAGTAACGTCTTCTAAAATAATGAAAAGGTCATGTGTGCTTACGACTTTAATAACAATGGATGAATTGTAGGTTCCCCCTCAAGGGAGCAACTGGCATAAGGTTGATAATCAGTCCTTCAAAATGAGGAATCAGTTGGACCAAAAATATGAAATAATTTGGAAGGGACTAAATTTCCCATATGTGGTTATAATCAGTGGTATATGAAGCTACCCCAGTTAGGCAGACAAAAAAGATGATTTTCCCATGGGAAATTATAATCATCAGCATAGGTGGGATAAAAAAGGTAATGATTTTCTCAAAGGATATTATAATCATTAAATAAGGGCTGAGAGTAACAAGAGAATGATTTTCCTAAATGTGGTTATAATCATCAAAGGAAAATAATTATTTACCCACTGGTGGTTAGAATCATTGGTAAGATAAAAATATGCCCCAATTGGGTGGATAGAGATAATGATTTGCCCAAAGGTTGTTAAAAGCATTACCACAATGAAAATGTGCCCCAATTGGGTAGAATAAAGAGAATGATTTGCCTAAAGGCAGTTATAATCATCAACCTTGAAATGAATGGAAACATAATTATTTTCCAAAAGGTGGTTGGAATTATTGGCAATGCAAGTGGGATGGTATACAATTATTTTCCTAGAGGTGGTTATAATCATCGGTATCCCAATAATGGAAAATATGATATGGAATATGATGGAAAATAGGTACAAAGGATAAATATGAATTTAGGCAATCTGATAAAAGGGAGATGCTCATCTGAACTATCAAGGGTTAAAATTATTTTGTGATTCAATTACTCTATATGTGGGAATGATTTGGATTAAATCAAGAATGTTATTGGTTCCAAAGAGATATATTGTTGTTGTATTATCATGTAGACTCTTAGAGTTGATTGTTGCTATAACACGTGATGGTATGAATCATGACAAAACACCATTATTAATTGGCCAAAATATGCATATGAACTGACATGCAATCTAATAAACAATTAAAAACAATACAAGAATGATAAAAGCCATGATGATGATGTTGATGCATAAATATGGATGTATTCAAGAATAATGCACAATGAATAATATAATAAATTTACATACACTAAATCAAGGAACAACAATAAAGAAAATAAAAAATAAAATAAACAAACAAAATACCAATAAAATAAAGAACAAAACAAAATAAAGAGAGAAAAATAAATGAAACAAAAAAAAATGGCTAATCATAATATTATCATAAACAACATGACATAAACAAGATGATGAACATTACCCTTAGAATATAGGCAACAACATAACAAATAAACAAGATGGGGGAATAGAATAAAAGGAAAGAGGTGGTCAAACTATCTCCAGATGCACCAGGTAACTGGACATTGACTACATAATTCTAAGAATGTAAGATCAAACAAAAACTTTAGGTTGAATTTGGTTCTCCTAATAAATGGGATAGAAGAAAATGATGGGAAGAAAAACATGATAGATGTTATAAAATAAAAATGGGAATGGACTCATAAAATAGTGAAAGCATGAGATATTAGGCCAATAATGATGTGAAAACTAAATGAAAAGTAGTTTCTTGTGATTTAGTGAGGGTTCCCAGAATCTTTAAGGCAAAGAAGTGATCAATGTTTTGGATTTTCTAAATAAATTTTCAAATATTTTTGGATTTTTTATGTATCTCAACTCAACTAAGAATGATGAGATACTAAATTTCTAAGCTCTAAAAATGGTGAGAGCATTCAAATGGAAGATTACTTGAAAAATGATGAGTGTGGATTAGGTTTCTCATAAAATGGTGAGAGAGTGGTTGAGGTTGCTCACAAAATGGTGAGAGAATGGATTAGGTTTCTCTCAAAATGGAGAGATCATAGAAAATGGGTGACTAAGATGACCTCAATGTAAATCAAGTGTTGACTACATAGTCCCAGGGTGGGATCTTGAGTCACTATAGTTTTACCTTATAGTAGAGGAATCTAACTAGTGTAGTAGCCAATTCAAACAAAATAGACAAAGTTGTAAAATGGCATAGTATGGCATAGGCATGTAAAGGTGTTAATTTAAGGTATGATAAATAATTCTTGCCCCTAATTTTCCCATAAGTGGTTATAATTAGAAAAAAACAACATAGTTTAGTTATACTAATTTGCCCATAGGTGGTTATAATTAATAGCACGATAGTGGAACACTAATTTGCCTAAAAGTGGTTATAATCAAGCAAACTTGGTATAAAATAGAGCAATAAATGAAGGATGAAATTTCCAAATCATTATCATACTACTCTAAAAATATGACCTCTTTCTAGAATGTTAAAACAACTATTGAAATTTGATCTAAATCTTCATGCTGAAAGCAGGTTATGAACTACCATTAAAATGGAACCAAGGTTAAAAGGATTGGGTACGGAGGGGTAAAAATAACTCAATTGATAGAAAAGGTATGGTAGAAAGGTATATGATATAATGGTATGGTACAAGGAAGAAATTTGAGATTATGGTATAACTAAAATGTGCCTTCTAGAGAATACACTAGGTCACTCAAGCAAATTAATGCTTGAGGTGTATAATGTTCATCAGATCATCAAGTTTATCCCCATTTGGTGTAGTGAGTCTATATTATCCACTACCATAGTTTACAATAATGATGAAAGGACCTATCTAGTTGGGTTTAAACTTGCCTTTGTGTTTCTTCTCTACTGTGGTATTCTACTAGTTTTCTTTAAGAAAAAGATCTCCGAGCTCAAATTATTTGTGTTTAACACATCAATTGTAGTGGTTACAGAGTTATTTTTGGCATGATTTAAGGTTATTGACTATGGGCAATAATTTCTCATCAAGTAGCTCTAGCTCTTTTAGGCAAGGTACTCGATAGTCTTCATCATCCAAGACATACTTTAAAGAGATGTGAAAAGAAGGTAACTCAACCTCAATAGGAAGAATGGCCTCAATGCCATAAATAAGTGAATATTGAGTGGATCCTACTGGGGTATGGTGATTTTTATGATATGCCTAGAAGGTATAAAATATTTGAAGGTGCCAATTATAGTTAGCATCATTGAAAATATTTTTAAGGATGTTAGCAATAGTTTTGTTAGATGCTTCTACTTGGTTACCTTGTGGGTAATATGAAATTTAAAAATGTTGAGTAATTTTTTACTCAACACAGAAATTTGACATCCCTATTTTGAATGATCAGTCATTATTAGATATAATGTCAAAATGGATACCATAATAGTAAATGAGATGGTTAAAAATGAATTTGGAAAGTTTCTTTCCAATCATGTAGGTGATGGGTATAGCTTCAACCCACTTAGTAAAATATTCTATGGTGGTGAGGATATGTTTATGGCCATCAGATGAGGTGGGGTTTATCTTCACAATGAGATCAAGGCCCCACTTATCAAATAGCCATGGTATAATCATTAGTTTTAGAGTCTTCATCGGGGCATGAATTAGATTGGCATGCCATTGACATTTATCACACTTTTTAACATATGAAGATACATCTACATCCATCATTGGTCAATAATACTTGATGCATAAGATATTTTTGATAGGATGGCCCCACTAGTGTGGGATCCACATACTACTTCATGAACTTCCCATAATGTTAATGTAGATTATGTCAAAGTTAAATAATGAAGTAGAGTTTCATAAAAATTACGGTGATATAGGGTTGACATAAGTAAGGTCTATCATGAATCATGGTAGATAAAGGCCTTAGATTATTTGTAGGATAGATCTGGTGGTATAATCTAGTCATGAAGATAGGCATAAAGGTTAGAATACCATATAGAGTTGGGACCAAAAATATCATAGATCATTGTGATAGTTGAAAGTTCATGAGTTGGTGCTACATGATTTTCAATGAGAAACTAGTATGTTTAGGTTATATTTATCTAATGAATCAAAGAACCAATAGTGGCCATGGCATATATTGTTCTATTACTAGCCCTTGGTATATGTTCAAATTCTACATTAGCAATTTGTTGTTTGAGAGTGTCGACCATGGCCTTGTATGGTACTAGGTTATCATCCTTAATTTGAAAATGGTTTGTAACCTAATTAATGATTAACTAAGACTCACCATAAACCTTAAAATTTTATATGTTCCATTATACTACCTATCAGAGCCTTGTAAAAATTGATTTGTACTTAGCCATGTTGTTGGTATAAGAAAAGTTGATCCTGAATGGCATACGGATTAGATCCCCTTATGGAGTAATAAACAAAAGACCTACCCCTGATCCATGTGTTGTGAATGATCCATCAAAATATAGCTTATAGTGCTGCTCCTCAAGAGGTGTTTCAATTATATTCATAATGGATTCATTTTGAAATTGGAATGTTAGAGGTTCTATATCAATAAGGGATGCTTCAATAAGCTAATGTGCAAGGAATTGTCCCTTGGTGGCTTTCTAATTGACATATTCTATCTTGAACTCATTTAGAAACATGATCCATTTGGCCATGTGGCCTTATAAATCTATTTTATATAGTATATACTTAAGCAGATCAAATTTATAAATAACCATGGTCTTGTTATTCAACATGTAATGTGGTAGTTTTTTAGCAATGAAGACCATATCTAAAAAGGCTTTTTCAATGGGTGTATAATTATGTTCATATTCAACAAGTGTATGACATATAAACTACATGGAATTCTCCTTTCCATGATCATCATGTTGAGATATAAGTGCCCCTAGAGCTTTGTCTATAGCTAATAGGTACAATAAGAACAACTTTCCTTGCATAAGAGGCAATAAAATAGGTGGATTTGTTAGATAGTCCTTCAATTTCTGAAAAGCTTTATGGCATTCATCATCCCAATGAAATGTTACACATTTATTCATTAGATGTTTGAATGGGTGGAATTTGTCTTCCAATTGAGAGATGAAGTGTTGAATGGATTGTGTTTTTCACTGTAAACTGCTAAGCTACTTCAAATTGGTCGATGGTGGCATCTCTATAATGGCTCATACTTTAGTTGGATTGACTTCAATACCCCTCTGAGACATAATGAATCTAAGTAATTTACCTAAAATAAATCCAAAAACATACTTATTAGGATTGAGCCTAACTTTGTATTCACATAGTCACTCAAATATTCATCATAGTGTTATTGGATGATCAACTTTGGTCTTTGATTTTCTTAGTAAGTCATCGATGTAGTCTTCAATAATATCATGCATCATATTGTGAAATATGATGATCATGGATCTTTAGTAGGTGACCCCAATATTTTTGAGACCAAATGGAAGCCCTATAATATAATTTTCTCTATGTAGCGGTGAACATTATTGTACATTGGTCTTCTAATGAAATTTAGATCTAGTTGTATCCCTAGAATCCATCCATTAGTGATTGCATTTTGTACCCATCTATGGAGTCGACAATCATGTCAATGTTTGGTAGAATAAATTCATCCTTGGGATAGGCCTTGTTTATGTATCTAAAATTAGTACATATCTTGATTCCTTTTGGTTTCTTACTAACTTGTACCATATTGGATATCTACTCTGATAGTCGATTAGTTGAATACATCTCATTTTTAAGAGTTTTTCCAACTCTTTCTTCAATAATACAACAATGCAAAGATGAATCTTACATAATTTTTGTTTTACTATATTGAGATTATGATGTGCCACAAGGTGGTGTATAACCAAGGTAGGGTCCAAACCTGGCCTATCAAAATAGTCCCAAGCAAATATATCAATGAACTCCCTCAAAAGGGCTATAAAGATGTCATATTCCTCCTTAGTGAGGGACACACTTAATTTTATATATTTTGGGATATATAATTGGAATTTAGGTAAAAATCAACCATTTTTTCATTATATAACTAGGATTCATCATCTACAAGTAGGTCCTGTTCTTAGCTAGTAGTCAGTATGAAAATGGTATGTGTTGGACTATGTAGTTTGGCTTTTCCCTTTCATTTTCATTCTAGGAAAGGTGGTTTGGATTTTGGTTTGCCATTGGACTTAGGGTTCTATAGAATCCAATCGATATGGAATTTATCATAGGTTAAATATACCCTTGGGCCATTAGCTAAGATAGTATAATGATTAGACATTTCAAGAGGTGGCATGTGGGAAAAGGAATCAAGGGTATCTGGGTCAATGATGTTGGCCTCTAGTGAATCAATAAGTATTTATTTTCCCTTATCCTTCTTAAGAACTAGATTAAAGACAAAGTGGTAGTTATAGCTTTGGTACTTAGCCTCTAAATACTTTCAATATTCATATGGCTAAAAATTTCCATGGATAGTAATCTCCATACCTAAATTGGAAAACTTGATACACTGGTGAAATGTTGAAGGTATTGCATGGATCTCAGGTATCCAAGTTATACCCAAAATCATATTGTATAACAAATCAAGGTCTAACACATGTCATAGTGTATCATGGGTCAAGGGCCCAATGATAACTGATAATCTAATGTTGCCTTGTGACTCATGTTCTTCATTGTTATAAGCCTTGATTGTGATTATTTTTGGTCAAAGGTTGAATGCCATGTGTCTAAGAAGCTTAATAATATTTAGATACACAATATTTATACTGGATCCATTATCTATGAGGACATGTTCACTTTGTATTATATTATAACAACTTCAATGTATAATGGATTCTTATGTAAAGGGCCAAGGGATGACATATCACTTTGGTCGAAGGTTAATTATTGGCCTAGGGTTAGATGTCAAACCAAATATTACAATTTTTCTAGAGATATGTCATTAGGAACTTGGGATTGGACAAGGAACTTTGTTAATATGTTTTTTTGGATTTTAGACATATGCAACAAATTCAAAAGGGATATTTGTGTGGGCATATTCTATAATTTTTCCATAATATCAAACATATTTTCCTTCACATTGGTAAATGGCTTGTTTCTTACTAGAATGGTGGGTTGGATGGGTGAAGTGGTTGTTAGGGTGTGGAGCTAAAAGCTTCAATTATGCAGACAAAGAAGAGGAGGTTGCTGAGTTTCAGAAGTACTGGCATTGGCAGCATGACCGACGTCAATCAAGTACAGTGCAGAAGGCAACTAGCATCGGCAGGTAGTCAGTCGACGTCAGTTAGCACCAGACAGACAGGGACTGATGTCGGTCACCTGTGGTGGTTCCAAAACTACTATTGATGAACAATTAGTTAAGTGAAGTGAGTGTTTGCATGTTTAAGGGCTAATTATAGTCACGAGCTGCGTGTCTAATTATTGTAATTAGAGTTATATTTTTGTATGCATGGGATCCTATTTAAAGACCCATGAGGCATGTATTGTAAATCAAGCAGGCAAGCAAAGCCTTGAAGCAAGGTCAAGGAGCATGGTCAAGGAGATCAGCTGAAGCATTCAAGGAGGGGATAGCAACTCAGGTTGTTGAGTTGGTTGTGTTGAGCAAGAGAGAGAGGGAAGAAGGTCTTGATGTGTGGCAAGCCTTTGAGGTGGAGGAAGAAGTGGCATCTTCCTTATTGTATTTTCTTCTAAGAGTATTTAATACAAGATTATGTATTGTATCTCAAATTCTTTTCTATTTCAAGTTTCTAGTTACTTAATCATTCTGGTATAATTCCATGTTTAATTACTTATAAGAAAAGTAATCAATTGTGCTTTCATTGGATAAGGGTTCCTAACAGTTGGTATCAAAGCTACGGTTTGTAAGGAGTAGGTTATTATTTGATTATAGGTCATTCATAGGGTTTCTGATTGAGTGGGAGTTCAGCAATGGCAAAATAAAGTAAGCTATGAATGGAGAAGTTTAACGACAAGAATTATCAACATTGGAGGATGCAGATAGAGGATTATCTGTATCAGAAGGATTTGTACTTACCGTTGGGTGGGGTTGCATGCAAGCCCATAGATATGAAGGATGAAGAATGGAGTGTTCTTAATCGGAAGGCTCTGGGTTCCATAAGGTTGAGCCTTACATCATCTGTGATTTCCAACTTATCACAGTGCAAGACAACGAAAGAGTTGATAAAATCTTTGGCAAATTTATATGAAAAGCCCTCAGCTTCAAATAAGGTATTTCATATGAAGCAGTTATTTACTTTGCAAATACAGGAAGGTGGATCGGTACATACTCATCTTAGTGATTTCCATGGTTTGGTAAACTAGTTAGCTTCAGTCAATATTTTTTTTGATGATGAAGTAAAGGCTCTCTTGATTTTATGATCTTTACCTAAAAATTGGGATAGTTTGGTTATGGCAGTAAGTAATTCTGCATCTACTTCTAAAATCTTAAAATTTGATGATGTTGTGAGTGTGATCTTGAATGAAGAAATATGCAAGAGAAACACAAGTGAATCATCAGGGAATGCTCTAAGTGCAGAAAGCAAGGGAAGGCAAAGAGAGAAGGTTGAGCAAGGGAAATCAAGGTTAAAGGTGAGAAGGAGATCCGAATCTAGAGGTGTCACCTGCTGGTTTTGTGGAAAGAGAGGACACACAAAGAAAGAGTGTTGGTTGAGGGATAAAGAAAATCAACATGAAGGTAATGAAGAAGCAAAGGATGCAGGTATTGTGGCATAAGACACTCTCATACTTTCTTTGGATAGTTAGGTAAGATCATGGGTTTTAGATTCTGGTTCTTCTTTTCATGCATCCCCAAATAGAGATTTATTCCATGAGTATGTCCAAGGAGACTTTGGAGTGCTTTATTTAGGGGATGGTATGCCTTGTCAAATAGTTGGCAAAGGGAAAGTGCAGCTGAAATTGTAGTTGGACAACACATGGGTGTTGAAGGAGGTTATGCATGTCCCAGTTCTGAAGCAGAGTTTGGTTTTTTTAGGAAGGTTGGGTGATGAGGGATGCACAGTAACCCTCACAATGGATTCTTAGAAGGTTACCAAGGGTGCACTTGTTTTAGCAAGAGGTAAGAAAGTAGGTACTCTTTATCTATCTACTTGTATTATTGATTCTACTTCTGGTTTATCTAGTTTAGCTGTAGATTCAAAGATGTGGCTTAATAGGCTTGGTCACATGAATAAGAAGGGAATGGACGTTCTTGATTCAAAAGGTATGAGTTCAGATTCGGAAGGCATAGATAGAGTTCATTGCAGGAAAAGGAAATTTGATGCTTTTGACAAGAACAGGGAAGCCTTGGTGTTTATGGAGGAGATGAAGGACAGAGATCAGTCACAGGGGCTAAATGATTCTGAGCAGGGCAATATGGACAGGGGTTTGATCCAAGATAAGCTCACAGATGAAGAATTCATCACTTACAGGAACACACAAACACTGATGTCAGTCACTTGGAACCGACGTCGGTCAGGCAAATACCGACATCAGCCATGTGCAAACCAGCAGGGTTGATAGAGTCAAGCAGAGAAGTTTGACATCGGTTAGGCACAGACCAACATCGGTAGAGGGGACACCGGCATGTCAGCTAGGGAAACAATGTCGATAGTCAGGGTCAGTGTAGGGAATTGACATCAGTCGAGAACAGACTGGGAGATGGCCGAGATCAGTCACTGGAATGGATGTTGGGTGGACAGCAAGCTATCAAGGAGTCTCAAATGCCCATATGGAGGTCAGAAAGGGTAAGTGAACCTCATATTCATTGTTCACCTTCTTTATATTGCTTACTGATGGTCAATAACTAGGAAGATGTGAAGAGGCAATGCAGGTAGAATCTAGAAACAGTGGGAGCTTGGCATGGATGAGGAGTGTGAGTCCTTAGAGAGGAACCAAATAGGTATTTGTTGGTGGAGTTGTTAGCTAGAAGAAAGCACTGGATGAGGGATGGATTCCCATGTTAGAGAAGAGAGTGGATGGACACGTGAGACAGAAGGCTATGGTATATGGTTTTGAGTAGGCTATAGGACAATGGAGGTTTGACCATTGTATTTATCTTTACCAGGTTGGATAATATTAGCTACATTATCCTATTACTGTATTGTGTTGCTTGTTGTATGGTTTCATATACAGGGAGTTTCTGAGCTAAGGGTAAAGTTACTTCAGAAGTATGTCATGAAGAATTTGGGAGCAGCAAAATTCTTTTGGCATAAAGTGACAGGTATTGCATCACAAGTTTTGTGGTGGTTAGTCTTCAAGAGTGACTTTAAAGAGGGATACAGAGCCAAGGGAACAAAGTAGATGGTGTATAGGTACAGGTATAGTTGTAGCTATTTATCTCCAAGTGGGAGATTGTTAGGGTGTGGAGCTAAAAGCTTCAACTATGCAGACAAAGAAGAGGAGGTTGTTGAGTTCTAGAAGTACCAGCGTCAGCAACATGATTGACATCGGTCAAGTACAGTGCAAAAGGCAATTGATGTTGATAGGTAGTCAGCCGACGTCAGTCAGCACCAGATAGACAGGGACTGACATCGGTCGCCTATGGTGGTTCTAGAACTACTATTGACGAACAGTCAGTTAAGTGAAGCAAGTGTTTGCATGTTTAAGGGCTAATTATAGTCACGAGTTGTGTGTCTAATTATTGTAATTAGAGTTCTATTTTTGTATGCATGGGATCCTATTTAAAGACCCATGAGGCATGTATTGTAAATCAAGCAGGCAAGTAAAGCATTGAAGCAAGGAAGCATGGTCAAGGAGATCTACAGGTGTAAGGTCAAGGAGATCAGCTGAAGCATTCAAGGAGGGGATAACAACTCAGGTTGTTGAGTTGGTTGTGTTGAGTAAGAGAGAGAGGGAAGAAGGTCTTGAGGTGTGGCAAGCCTTTGAGGTGGAGGAAGAAGTGGCATCTTCCTTATTGTATTTTCTTCTAAGAGTATTTAATATAAGATTGTGTATTGTCTCTCAAATTCTTTGTTGTTTCAAGTTTCTAGTTACTTAATCATTCTGGTATAATTTTGTGTTTAATTTCTTATAAGAAAATTAATCAATTGTGCTTTCGTTGGATAAGGGTTCCTAATAGTGGTAGATGGCTATGGTCCTAGTATGGTAATCTTTGATCTTTGAGATGTGATTGCACAATCAAGATTAGATACAAGACCATTGTTTCTAGATAATGATGGTGGTGGGGGACTAGATAGGATAAGTCTTGGTTGTTGGTGCACTTGTGTGTGGTTATGGGTCAATGATGAGTTATCGGTATGAGGTCTAAAAATAGTAATCCCTACTTATTAGTACATATGTATGCAGTCCTTGGTCAAAGAAGGATCACCAACATGGGTTGGTTGGTTAGAATTGATTAGCAATGGTCTAATTTGATTAATACTTGGTATTTTAGTAATAGATATGGTAGAAATGTGACTTCACTCAATATGGACTATAACCTTGTTGTAGTCATGTGCAATAATGTGGTAGGTCTGTTGGTTCTTGGCATCATTATAGCATTGGTTCCATCCATTTGTTTGACATTGCTATTGCTACTGATTTTGTTTGTTCGATCTTGGTTGTTGATACTATTGTTTATGTTTTGCTGGCCTTTATTGCTACTATTATTGGTTATTATGTTGTAGAAAGTGGTTTTGATCAATGCCTTTATTCTTATTGGATGTGGAAGATCCATTATTTAATGTAATCTCTCCATTTTCCAACAGATTCTCAATTAAATATTTTATTTTCATAGTGTTTGTTACTATGTAATATTAGTCATCACCTTTTGTGGTGGAGTAACATTCATCACATTTTTTTGAGGCATGGCACTAGTCGTTGCTTGAATATTTAATCCTTGAGGTTGCATTATCCAAGAAGTAGCTAGTTAAGGTTTAGAGGTAATTATTTATTGAGATTAGGGGTAAAATTTCCTACCTCTTAAATTTATGAACCATTCAAGGTGTTAACTAAAGACACATTTTATTATGGACTAATTGTTTGTGCATTTACACCATTTTGGTCTAGATTAGCTGTCATTTATGCATTGTCCATTATGTTTGGCTCACTATTCTATGTAGAAGTAAAAGATACTTTTTTGATTACCAGGGAATTGAACATGTCTTCAACCAAAGTGCTTTGCATGAATGGGTATATACCCTAATTTTGTTAGCCTATGAATTCAATTAAGATTAATGTTGAAAGAGATAACTTGATAGGAGGAGAATTTGACATGTTCATGTTGTTGAATTTATGTGCTAAGTTCAAATAGGTTTGGTATGCTCTCTATATCTATATGAAGTGATCCTCCATAAGGCCTATTTCCTATGATAAGAATATGAGGTACCTGATACGACATCAAAACTATAGCTTGAGGTTTGCTAGAAGAGGAATGTTCATTGCTTTGATTATAAGTAATGTTGTAAGACACTCTTATTAGACTTGGAAATTTTTTGCGGGGAAAGTCTGCTAGAAATATAGTCTCTACCTTTGTGGTTTTGATTAAGACTTCATCCTTGTTTGTAAGCAAGTGATGATCAAACAAATAAGGGTCATAGGTAGATGGCATTGTAACATAATATGGTTATTATTGGACTTGTTATACAACCAAAGGTATATTGGCTAGGTATTATGGCATTTTATCTTGGTCCTGCTCTAAGCATGGAGGTGTGTTGACCAAATAGTAGGCCAAAGGATCTTGGATTTGTTCACTTGTTTGAGATTTGTAAGGTGGATAAGGATTTGCCTCACAAAAAGCATTATCTCCATAGGGGTATTGAATAATATCTTCTTGTGTAACCACATTACTATACCCTAGATTGTACATGACTCCACTATGTGTATAATGAAACATGTTTAAATCAATGGTGCATAGTTTTTTGACCAAAGGGTTAGAGTTATACAAACTTTGAAAAATAATGTCTAAAAATATAAATGGTTCAAACTTAATCTAACTTGGTTAGGATGGAGTTGTATCTCCAAAAGGGTCTATGCTAAGACTTGGTACAAAACATTCTAACATCAAATGTCTAACTTTAAATGTCTCACACAAAAAAGGTCAAGTGAATGACCTAAAGATAGAATGCCAAACTCTAGGTTTAAATTGTTTCAAATAGGTCTAATCTAGGAAAATAAAGGTTGCCTTGTATTTTGGCCAAATGTGACATTAAAATCTAGGCTCAAGTAGGCATGTGCTAGGAATTTAGGCAAAATAAGCATAAAAACTAGACTTAAAACAAAGATACATTTAATCTAACAAATTTGAAACACTTTGGCATAAACTACGAACTCTATTTTAGACATGAACTAAGTCAAATTGGCATGAGACATGAAACAAAAGGAACTTTGAGATAGACTATTTTCTCTAAAATAAAGGCACAAATAAATAGTTTTTGAATTTGGGTAAATAATTAACCTAGGCTACACAACATAAAAGAGAAATATCGGTGCCTAAGCCTAAATTACACAAGGCATAAACATAAATCAATTAATGTTTGAATTTGAACTTGTCAAAATTAATTAAAAAATCAACTTAGGAACAATAAGGTTTTTGATCAAACAATCTAAACAAAGTTGAGTGACATAATGAAACTCGGTAAAAGATACCAAAAGCACACACAGATTGGTTTCAAATGTGAAACTTGGACATAGGACAAAACAAGACTGAAATAATTCGAGCAGTGTAATGACGTTATCACGCTTTAAATGTATGATTGATGGTTTTTTTCAAGACTCTAAGGCACAAAACTTGAAACAATTTTGGAAGATTAACATTAACTATTTCAATCAAGTGACACACAACATTTTTGACTAAAAAGTTTAAGACCAAGGCATGTTGTCAAGAAGATGACATAATGCCTCCTCAAATAATTTTTTTTAAAATTATAATACAAAGACTTGGTGTCACCTTTAGGATATGGATATTTATGGCTATAAAAATAGATTCAATTCATTATTTTATTAAGATAATAAAATGTAATCAGTCTATTGAAAGAGGGCTTTGCTCCCCATGATGAAGATTTGAAACACCTAGTGGAAAAATCTATTCTTAAATATATTTAAAACACCTAGTGGAAACATATTGCATGACAGTAATGAAATTTGAGGAAGCATGGAGGGGACAACGCCCTCCATCAATAATAAAATCAATGAACTATACATGTATTTTAATACAATGTTTTATTTTATTCTCAATATAATTGTAAAATAACTACAAAAAATTAATAAAAAAAAAATTCGACCAAAATCCCACTATCAATGCAACTTATCATCCAAGTCATCAATCGTGAAGCCATGTGTTGAAACACAACCAAATGTAAGTATGAAGGATCATGTAGCTTGAGGTGGGCATAAAAATGGGTACACAGCTTGGGCATCACCTATGGATTATGGAAGATTTAAATTTGTCAACTCTCTCTTTAAGTAATTTTTTAATGATAACAATTGATGGTCAATATATATTAATAGTAGTATTATATATATATATATATATATATATATATTAATTTATAAAATATTATCAAGTGTATTGTAATATAATATTTATTATAAAATTATAATAATCAAAACAAATTATTATAATACATATATATAATATATATATATATAACAAGAAAAACCATTGCCACTATAGCAACATCTATCAAAAGTGCAAATAGACAACCCACCTTATGCAAATGATATATTCCTATTTAATACTAAATTGTATTTATCTAAGTTCATTAATGGAACTACTAGTTCATGAATTAAACTTCCCTAGTGTAGGCTAAATATTCCCATTATGGAAGTAGCATGACAATTAACCATAACTCTCCAACAATAACAAGTGTCCTTTCACCATGCCAACATGCTTCAACCCTGAACACATTATAGATAAGATAATAAATGAAGGAATGTATTAATTTGATTTAATCACCACTTGTCCCAGAGAACCACCCATGTGATCCAATTAAAATACATCATCCCTTTCCAAATTACACTTGTCATTATTCATTGCCAAAAGATTAAATTTCTATTGAAAGGAAAGTTCATGGCTATTTTTTGAAGACAAAAATAAGGGTTACACAACCTATGAGACATGGTTCTATTGTGAAACATAGCCACCAAGATCCAAAGCTGATTATACTTGCCTTCCAACACACCTAGGAGATTAAAATATTTATTTCAGGCATGTTTTCTCTAATTGGTTATTTTATGATTTCACATTTATGGTTCGATCTTAGCATAATTTAATAGAGTGTTATTTGTATGAAGTTTTATTTTTAATATGACACCATAATCATGGCCTCTTATAACATGGTGTTTTCAAATGGCCTCTTAGAGTGTGGCATTTTCAGTGTAGTTGTTTTGGCAATAACTTTTTTCTTACCCAATCTGTGTGATGGCTTCATGTAAGAGTATCCTCTGCAATTATCCTTTTTGTATATATGGGGCAATATCTCATATTACATTCTGAACTTTGTGATATGATCTAGGTGAAAGGTGCACATGAATGACACCCTAAAAAACTTGAGACTAATGTGAGTATGGCTCAGATACCAATCAATGCACCATATTTCACACTATTAACAATCTCTCATCTACTTCTACCATGGGTGAGGGAATATGTTCTGAAGGGATTTTTTTGACTTTGTGTAACCACATTATATAAAAATGATGTCATATTCAAGAGATATGATGTGCCAAATCTTAGTGTACAACATAGAAGGTGGAATATTGTAACCAAATGGGTTTGTTAACGTAGATGCCAAACAATTAGCACTGACCATGATTATGTTTAGAGATTCAACAGTAGATCTAAGGAATAACAATAATATTTCAACACTTTTCAAGACCGTTTTCCTTCCCAGTATATGTCAGTGTGCACATATTCACTGAATATACTCTCACTAATGAGTATAATTGGGAATAATGTTGGGGTTTCATAAAGCTCAAGAAGGGATTATGCTTGGATGAATTGTGGATTTACCCATTGCACTTCCTTTGCTAAAGCTCAATTAATGGCTAAGATTTATAGATCTTGTTTTTCCTTTTTAAGTGTCTGTGGATTATATGATTGAATTAGAAATAGATGAGTATGATGTTTTTTAGTGTATTGTGACATAAATGAATATCGCTATTCTAGTACTAAGTTTAGAGTTTATTATTTTTAAAAGAAGTGATTTTCACATTAGAGTTTTCAACCTATGTGTTTTTTGGTTTTTTGTGTGTCAATAATCATAGATGAAAGACTGGGTACAAAAGAGGCAATACTAGCATATCTGGACTCAGGAATATAGGCATCCAAAACTTGTCAAATAATAATATTTATTCTAATTTGAATATTATTTTGATTTTTTGAACTGAAATTGGTAATTTAAAGTGAATTCTGACCATGGAGCTAAAAATGAGTGAAAGAAATAAAATAATGGCATTATCACCTTAGAATGGGAGCTTTGTGAAAACTAGATATATGAAAAAGATAATAAAATACCAAATAAAAATATAACTAAGTTACCAATAATATCGATGAAGGTGTGGCATTTAGTCTTTTTGAAAAAGTTTGATAATTATAAATACTACATGTAGGTGAAGTTAAAAAAATTGTTAGCTATAATATCATGATCATAGATATAATATGTTATATATAATAATTATTATATTTCATTATTATTATTTATATATATGATAAAAATATTAATATAATATATGTATATATTTATTATTATTAATATTATATAAATATTACTAATATATAAATATTTATATATTGTATAATATATTAATAGTAGTATTATAATATATATATATATATATTTATTTATTTATTTATTTATAAAATATTATCAAATGTATTGTAATATAATATTTATTATAAAATTATAATAATCAATACAAATTATTACAATACATATATATAACAAGGAAAAGTATTGTTATCATAACATCTGTCAAAAGCACAAATAGGCAGCCTACCTTATGCAAATGACATATGCCTATTTAATACTAAATTGTATTCATCTAAGCACATTAAGGGAACTAGTAGCTCTTGAAATAATCTTCCCTAGTGAAGACCACCTATTCCCATTAGGAAAGTAGCGTGACAATTAATCATAACTCTCTAATAACATCAAACAAGTGTCCTTTCACCCTACCAATATGCTTTAAACACGAACACAATATAGATAAGAAAATAAATGAAGGAATTAGTAAGTTGATTTAATCATCACTTGTCCAAGGGAACTGCTCATGTGATCCAGTTAAAATACCTCATCCCTTTCTAAATTACACTTGTCATTATTCATTGCTATTTTGTAAAGACAAAAAGAAGAGTTACATAGCATGTGACACATGGTGCTATTGTGAAACATAGCCACCAAGATCCAGAGCTAATTAAACTTGCCTTCCAACACACCTAGGAGATTAAAATATTTGTTTCAGGCATGTTTTCTCTGATTAGTTATTTTATGATTGCACATTTGTGGTTAGATATGAGCATAATTTAATAGAATACTATTTGGATGAAGTTTTTTGTTTAATATACCACCATAATCATGGCATCTTAGAATGTGGCATTTTTCAAATGGCCTCTTAGAGCATGGCATTTTTAGTATAATTGTTTTGGTAGTAACTTCTTTCTTACCCAATCCGTGTGATGATTTCTTGTAAGAGTATCCTACACAGTTATTATTTTTATATGTATGGGTAAATATCTCATATTACATTTATAATCATGTGATAAGAATTGGGTAAAAGGTGCACACTAATGACATACTTTCAAAACATGAGACTAATGGGAGTATGGCTCAAATGCCAATCAATGCATCATATTTCAATCTATTAACAATCTCTCATCTGCTCCTACCATGGGCAAGGGAATATATTTTAGAGGGATGTTTTGTTGACTCTATGTAACCAATCTCTCAAAAAATGATGTCATATTCAAGAAATATGATGTGCCAACTCTTAATGTACAACATATAATGTGGAAAAATGTTACCAAATGTGTATGTTGAAGTAGATGCCAAACAACTAGCATCGACCATGATTGTGTTTAGATATTCAATGGTAGATATAGGGAATAACAATAATATTTCAATGCTTTTCAAGACCAATTTACTTCCCAGTATATGTCAACATACACATATTCACTAAATATACTCTCACTAGTGAGTATACTTGGGAAAAATGTTGGGGTTTCCTAAAGCTCAGGAAGAGATTATACCTAGAGGTGTTGTGGCTTCTCCCGTTGCACTTCCCCTACTTAAGGTCAGTTAATGGTTGAGATTTATAGATCTTTTTTTTGCTTTTTAAGTGTATTCAGATTATATGACTGAATTATAAATAAATGAGTGTAATGTTTTTTTTTGTACTATGATGTAAATGAATATCTCTATTCTAGTACTAGGTTTGGAGGCTATTGTTTTTAAAGAAGCAATTTTCACATTAGTATTTTCAACCTATGTGTTGGTTTTTTGTTAATAATCATAGCTGAAAGACTGGGTATAAAAGAAGCAATACTAACATATCTAGACTCAAGAATCCAGGAATCCAAAATTTATCACACTTTAATATTTGTTCTAATTTGAATATTATTTTGATTTTTTGAATTGAAATTGGAAATTTGAAGTGAAGCCTAGACATGGAGCTAAATCTGAGTGAAAGCAATAAAATAATGGCATATCACCTTAGAATGGGAGCTTTCAAGGAATTTAAGCTATTCGACCATCACAAACTTAGGAGACTTCAAAATATGTTGTAATTTAAAGTGTTGTTTGAAGGCCACCCTACTAGCTAGAGCGACCAACTAGAGAAAAAAAGTGAGAATGGTAGGTAATTGTGGTCAAATGGTTCCATGAATTTATTACTAATAGTTTTTTCTATCATCTGAGTTATATATTCATCTTTTCACTTGTTAATATTGCATAATAAGGGAATTTCCCTTGAATGTTCATTTCCTCTTTGCAATCATGCATATTGATTCCTTTTTCTAAAATACTTAATTATGTGTATTTGACTTATACAAATAGTTTTTAATTCATTTTCAGGAAGAGTAAAAGAAAAACCTAGGAATTGTAATGACAGTCAGTGGTAACATTCATATCCCTAATATAGTTAACAATGATGGTCATTCAATTATCCACTTGTGTCTATGAGTAATTCCAAACACAATTTATTCAGTCTATTCTTGCAAAGGTGTAGGTGGCCAAAATAATATGCTACAAGTTGCATATTTTTCAAAGCACATGTCTTTCCCAGTGTTGTTTGCATCCAAACTATGTTGTTAAAGCCCTTTAGAATGTGTATGTAGTCAAATTATACTATATGCAGTCAAATTATACTGCTATAATTTTTTGTCATGCTCATGTCTTTTGAAGAATTTTATTGAGTGCTATCAAGCACACTTAATAGTTATTTAACTCAAATAGGATAAAATATAATATATTCCTACACATTAAAATTTTGGTAATTATTCATGTACTCAATTTTTTTCTATTGGCCAACATGATTTCCTATCCAAAGTAACCACTAGAAGAGAAAACAATAGTACTATGTCTACAGGCATTTAGTAATGGCATTGCATTGAAATATCATTTTCTTAATTTTATTCAAACAACTATAATGACATTTGAATTCAAACTTCTATCCTATTTCAATTAATAGGAAAATAAAATTTTTGTTTTAGGATATTTTAGATTATATGTGTTATCCATTGATTATCTAATGACAAAGTTGTTGGCATTATTATTAAAAAGAAAAATTATTATTCATAATCACAATTTTTATTTTATTTTTTGTATTTTTGAGAATCTAAAATATGAACAATGTCTCTGCATCCATAAAATTTAAACTCTACTTAATATTCACATTGAGGTAGAGTTTTTATCTTAATTTAAAAAATAAATTAAATGTTTTTTTAAGTAGTGTGAGGTATAGAGGTTCTTACAATTGTCTCCAACTTAATATTTCACCACGTGATATGGCAATGTATAATATCAAAGGCCTCATCATATACAACCTTTGCATCTAGATACAAATTAAAAAGATCAAATATAACTTGCCTTGCCTACATCAGCCTTTGAGAGAATAATATAATTATTTTAGAGATAAAAAATGATCCTAATACATAATTACCATGTGATGAAATATTAGTGCACCTAAGCTGGCCTAATGGTGAAGAAAATGTGCTCCCAAAAGTGAGGTTGCATGTTCAAATCTGGTAACAGTAAGGTACACATGCACCATATTTGAAGCACATTAAGGTGCCTCATACATGTTGGGAGTACAAGGTTGTCCCATATACTATAAACTACCTTAAAAACCATAACCAAGATGTTACATGACATAATGGACCTTAAAATTTTATTATTATTATTATTATTATTATTATTATTATTATTATTATTATTATTATTATTATTATTATTATTATTATTATTATTATTATTATTATTATTATTATTATTATTATTATTATTATTATTATTATTATAGCTTTAGGGAAAATCCCAGTCTATTACCACAGTCCATAATCATAGTAAAAAGGATTTTACAAAATACATGTGACCACATTTTGGATTCATCGATATTTTTTATTCTAAAAAATTAGTTCACATACCTTTTAACTTATGAAAATTTTAATTAAATTATGACATATTTTTTGTTTTATTTTTTTATTTCAATATAAAAATGTGTACCAATGTGAAGGATTGATCCAATTATAATTACATATTATTAATACTGAAGGGTAAACTTAAGAATCATTTTCCTTTAACTATTGATTAAAGTCGACCTTATGCACAAATTATAATTCATTTTTTTTGCCCATGGAAAATTTTGTATTTTTGTAATAGTTAAGCTATACATTTTTCAAAAAAATCATGAAAAGGGTTGTTATCTATGTTGTGATTAGTCAAAATTGTTTACATATTATTTAGGGGCAGAGTAATGATGTCATAAATAGTGACTTCACACATACAAAGGTACAAGGGCAACAGTCAATTAATCTATGCACATATATGTTATAACATACAATATTCTATAAAACTATTTCATGGATTAAGTGACATAATGGCTTGTTGTATCACGTATAGTGACTGCCCTAAAAATTAAATATGTTCTTTATAATGCCACATGTCCTTTACTCATTGGCATAGGTTCTTTCTATTAATTTTTATGGATTCCCTATGCTTTGCCATCTATGCTTTGCTTTAACTCTTATCTACTCCCTTAGCACAACTTGTCATTTATCTATTAGTATATCCCATTTTCTACTTTACTATACCTTTCCCTATGCTGACCCCGATGAGCCCCAGTTCATGGGATGTCACCATGTGGTGACATTGTGGACCTTCGATCCTCGACAATATCTTCATGTTATTTTTGACTATGTATAGCATGTTATCTACCTTTTCCATCTTAACTTACCGAAATCATTCCATGTTACTTGATCTCGAGGCCTCAAGCTAGTCCCTTGACTTAGTCGATTTTGTATTTATGCATGGAGGATCAGAATTTCCCTGATGAAGACACATGTGCTAATCAAGGGCTTAGATGGAAGATTAAATATACAAGATAAAATAAACAACTAAGTATAAATCTTATAAATAAACCAATCAAAGAAAATACAATGATTATGTGTGAAGGAAAAAGCTTCAACTATGATTAAAAGATGCAAGCAACACATGTAATAATATTCTATTTGAAACTAGACATAATTTGCATTTGGTGGTTCCCAATTTGAACATTGATCACTCTAAAATCCACAGGTATGTGTGAATTTATCATTTTAGACCATGCAAAAAACTTATAAAAATGATTTTAAAGCCCAAAATACAAAATATTTTTGGTGATAATATCTAGTTCACTAAAATTGAAATAACACAATCAATTACATCAAATAATTAAATCATAAAATTTCTTAGATAAAACTTTTAGACTAAACATACTAAAATAAAAGGGTATTATGATGAATCTCACTCAATCATTTGTAACGCAACCATATAAAATGGCTTGCACCCACCTTAAGTCTTTAATGGTTTTGACTTTTAGACGATCTGTCAAATTGAAGGTAAGGTTTTCTACCATGTATCATATTTCTATTGGTTTGTTATCAAATCCACCTCTATACTAGTTGATCTCCTTCATGTTTTAGGATCACGTGATGTCACCACATGGAAACATCATGGACCTTCAGTTTATGCAGACACATTAAATGCTTGGGTTTGGACATTAATCCCCATCGAGCTTAGGTTTACGTGATGTAACCATATGGTGACATCATGGGTCTTCAAGCTTTGGTGAGAAGAATTTCACTATTTATACTACTACAAATGGCCTAGGTAACTTAATAGGGACACATGTCTAAATATGGGTCCTTGGGAAGACTTAGGTTTTGACAAATTCTCTTTAATAAATTGACTAAGGCATAAAAGTGAAAGGGTCTCAACCAAGTGAATGAAATTTGATGTGGATAGGCCATTTTAAAAATGGGCCTTCAATTTTGATTAAACAAACATGTCTAAAGTCTAAAGCATAAAGAATATCAAAATATTTTAAACTAGAGTTACTCCATTTTTCACAAATATTCGAAGGTCCAAGGCTATTTTTAGCAAGCTTCGACTAGACCATACAATGTAAATAGACTCAAATCAAAGTGATTAAGCATAGAGGATACAAGTGTCACAAATACAATAAAAGATAGACCTAAAGACATGTCAAGAAAACAAAATTATTTTCATTTTAATAAGGAAGCCTCTTGAGCACCATATTACATGTTATTTCATGATCAAAACACTATCTTTGGCCATTATGAATCATTATATTATAAAAAATTAAATAATTATCAAAATATTTTACCACAAACACATCTATCAAGAACATGCTCTTTGCTTTCTCCTTTTTAGGAAAAAAATGCAGAAAATATTCTATTTTGGAAACCACATCTTGATATGGTGATAAAATATTTAGTTTTATTTGTCATTTGACAAAAATTGATTTTGACATATGTTATTTATGTCTCTATTCAATGAAATATTTTCCTTCCATATATATATATATATATATATATATATATATATATATATATATATATATATATATATATATATATATATATATATATTCGAAAACAACAAAAAAAATATGTATTTAACAAAAAAACTACAAACACACCCATACATGTTTGTGGTGTTTGCACGAAATTAAAATTCAAACATAATATGAAGTTTTTAAATTAGTGTGAAAATAACACATGATAAATAATTACTACTAAATTACAAAGGCACTCAAAAATGTTTAAAATGCAATCAATCATTAAGAGATGGAAATGTTCCTACATTTGCAACACCCAATAATATTATTAAGCAAGTGTTACAATTTTTAGGCATGTTAATAGATCTTTAAAGGCTTTTTGTGCTTAGAATTATATTTTCTCAAATAAGAAACTTAGGATACAACAAGCCACAAACTGGTCTGATAGGGCTGATTATTAATGTCATGTCAAGTGTTGATAAAATTCGAAAAGTGCTACCTCAATCCATAGAGGAACAAAAAAAAATTGAAATAGATTTAAAGAGATAATTAGAATGTATATATGTAGATCAAGTAGGAAGAGTTCATTCTAAACTTATTATGGAAGCATTGCAACAACTATGTGCATAAAAATTGTACATTTCTCATAATTTGAAAATTAAGTTTGATTGGAAACCTTTTATATCAACAAATGTTATAAAAAATGTAAATAATAGTAACATGACTAATGAATCTGAAATTTATGAAGATAGTAAAAATAATTTATCTTTTAAGATATGAAAATAGATTTAATGACACTTTGGTGCATGGTTTTGTAAAATCAATAGTATTGTTACATTGGAGAATAAGCTAATTGCAATAGCACCAACTGAAGAAAATCCTCCTCTTAGAATTTTTAAAGACAAATGTTCAAAATAAATGAAATTTCTAACACTTCTTTTTTGAAATCTTCATGATGATGACATTGTGTTAAGCTTTTCATATCAAAAAATATCGTAATGTGATCTTTTGCATACTAATTGTAGTTTTGCATATCATGTTACAAATTTATTTTTCAAAGTAATCAAAATAATCATAGAAAAAGTTAGAAATATAATGTGGATCTGAACTATAAAAATTCAATTAAAATGAAAAAATATTTTGGCCAAAGATGTCAAATACAAGCCAAATTTAGAAAAATTGCTCAAATAAGAAACTAGACATGTTGATTTCAAAAAAATATGTATTTCACTTCATTACATGAATTTTTTTTTTAAAAATGTCTTTGCAATGATACACCAATTAGGGCCTCCAAAATTTTTATTAACTTTCACAAGTGTTGAACATTCTTGGAAACCATTAACAAATGCATTGAAAAAATTGTATCGAAACCATTACAAAAATTCAAATTCATAACTAATTGAATTGGATAAGGAAAATGACATTTATTTTTTTGTGAGAACAGATCCAATCACTTGTAAATGTTATTATAGACATCATATCAATGTATTGAAGCAAATTTTATGTGAAGACAAAATGTTCCTAGGCAAAATCACAAATTATTTTTGTGGAACAAAATTTCAATGAAGAGTAAATGCTCATATCCATTAGCTAGTGTCGATCGAATATGCACTAACATATGGTAAAAAAACAAAATCTAATAATTATAATTTGTATATACAGATACATAACTTGTAATATTGATGTTCTAGAAAATGAATTAGTGTAATTGTGTATTCATCATCATACTAGTAATTAGAGAAAAAAGAAATAAAAACAATGTAGATACAATTTTCCACAACTATCAATGAAAAAAATACAATACTTTAATAATGTGAAACAATAAATGAACATTTAATTGTGACATCAAAATGATTTTACTTGTTTCTAAGCACACAAAAATATAATGCTTTAGACAATTTTGATACTTTTCTTCACGATTTGAAATTAGACGAGTCTCAATACAAAACACAATTGAACAACCCATGATTTTTCTTGAGTGCAATCCATCTCAAGTATGGAGTAACACTTTCATTAAAAAATGTGCCATACTTGTGGTGAGCCAACATAGATGCACAATCTATTTTTAATGTATATGTCATAGCAACATATTATAGTTCATATATGATAAAAGGAAACCAAATATTACACATTATGTTAAAAAGATACTAAAAAAACATGTGACAACAATCATAGATGCTACATAGCCTAGTAAATGTAATTATAAATTATCAACATATGTTTTTACAACAAGCTATTCACTTAGTGTTATCATTATCGTTAAATCATTACTCAAGAACATGTATCTTAATAAATACATCTTACCTTCATGAAGGAACATTTATTTTGAAACCTACAATTATATTTAGTAAAGAATAAGATGAATCCAAAGAAATTATGTGCAAATCCATTATAGACTATTACAGTGCATGACCTATAGTAATTGATCATATCTGTTTAGTCAAATTTCTACCTCAGCACCAAAAAAATGGAAATCCATTCAAGTGGAAAAAATAAATGCAATACATTATATTAATTACAATAAACATGCTGACCCTGAAAACTATTATTATGAATGATTATTGTTAAATATTTCATTAATAAACTATAAATCCACTTTGAAGCAAATTCTTGAAACATAAAAATATGCATATAATTTGTAAAAAAAGATAATAAAATTAAATGAGGACAAGTTCAACTATGACATCAATCCTATGTGGGGAGACATGAAGGGTGCCATTTACCAAGTTTAAATTGACATTGAAAACATAATTGGTACAAGATTTTGTTCAAGAAAAATCAATGTTATGCAAGAAGAATATGATTTGTAGATGGACTTGTCACTTGTAAATTCTATACCCAAAAACAAAATTGTAAACTATTTGAAATTAGACACCACCCATTTATAACTGACAATGTCAAATACTATATACACCATAAATTTATCAAGCAACCACACATATCATGTCTTTTCAAATTCCTTTCAAAAGAGACTCCAACTAGAGAATATGAGCCTTGTTCAGTTAGCCATGTCTTTCATTCTATTTATTTAGGTCTTGTTCTAAGATTGAGTCACCTTTTTTCCTATTTCCAATCATCTCAAGCCTTTCAAATGATCATTCCACTTCAACCAAGTCAAATTTATCCTACTCTTTCCATCCCTTAAGTCCCTTGCTTGTAGGATAGGAGCACTAGGATTGGACTATAGCGTTGGATCCTAGGGTGTCCAATTTTTAGCACTCATATCCAAGGTCAATTTGATCCCTAATGATTAATTTCTTCTACTAGATGAGTCCTACCCATTTTATTATCTTCATCCCTAAGTTTTTTAATGTTGGCCAATTTTAAATAAATCTCTCAAATTCAAAATAATGAGTCTCTTATATAAAGGATTTCACAAGGCATTTTATATCTAGCACTTACTACTTTGGCACATTACATAATAAAAATCAGTTAATAGTATAGCTCAGTATTTTACATCACACATTGACTTGCATGCTTGATCAATGGAGGGCATAGGATAAAGTCATTATTTCATCTACCATGTGTATTTATTATCCATGTTCCCTAAGGGATAACTATATTTGATCTAAGACCCTAGCTTGAGGGTTGATATAGGTAGTGATCAAGATAATAGGGGTTATAGATTATGCAATCATTCTTACCCTAACCCAATTTTTATCCTTTTATTTTTGATGCATTTATTGTTTACATGTGTGTAGATGGATATAGGTTTTTGAGATTGAAACATACTTACAATGAGCTATGTTGACTTATAGCCCCCAAAATTCTGTACACAGGCTCACATAGACCTAGAAAACAAAACCCAAAAATATTATATCCTTAGAACAATAGAAGTAGAGGTAGAATATAGTGCAAGTGCCACTCCTATAAGGCCAAATCCAAATTACAAATAGTACCCCAGACCTTCATCTCAATTTCCAACCCCTGAATCATCTATTTCAGCTCATTTTTAGATAAATTTATTTCTCTTCCTCATGTAAATTACTTGATAAAAATCTATATTTTACCCTATTAAACTAGATTTTTCCTCTTATTCCAGACCCCTTATTATTTAGGAACTAAACACAAGATTTGTAAAAATAATAAAACATTTGGTGAACCTGACTTACTTCAAACAAACCTAAAACCCTAGCTACACTTAGGGTTTTTACTTCATATTTTGTGCAAAACTTTAATTTCAAAATTATGATTTTTGTATAATTTTTTTTGCATTTATCGTATTCAAAATTATTTTTAGAACTTAAAATTATTACATAATTTTTAAAAATTCTAAAACCCTAGATTTCCAAACTAGGTCCTCAAACCCCAAGCCTTCTTTCCTTGCAAATTTTAGAAAAATATTTTAGAATTATTTCAAATAATTTCCTTTGTCAAAAATAATTTCAAAATTTCAATATTAGTAGTTTTCTTGTGCAAAAAATTAATTTTAAATTTTTTATTTTTGTACAATTTTTTGTGCATTTATACTATTCAAATATATTTTAGAATTTAAAACTATTACATAATTTTCAAAAATTCTAAAACCCTAGCTAAAAACCCTAGATTTCCAAACTAGTTCCTCAAACCCCAAGTTTTCCTTTCTTACAATTTTTTAAACAATATTTTGAATTTTTTGCAAATTGTTTGAATTGTCAAAAGTAATTTCAAAATCTCGTTGTTAGTAGTTATTTTTGTATTTATTTTCTTAATAGTACTTGTCAAAATTCTCTTTGGTGAAAAACATAAAATGGCCACAAAGGCACTTTTTCGCTCACATCCCATCGATAAATTTCTAAATTTTTCTTATAATTATGACAATGACTAGAAAAAATTGCACATTAGCTAAAAATATGGAAAATGATTCCATTTACAATAATGAAACTTACTATTGTTGTAACGAGGAATATGATGATACATGTGAAAATATTAATGACAAAAAATTATATGCATCTTCTCCTCTCAAACCTATCTCTTTTATTCCCTCTTCTAAAGAAAATAATTTTGATAAAAGGGAAAGGTACTTTTCACCTCATTTTCCTATGGACAATGCACCAAATGAACAAATTAGTCATGCACTTCCAAGTGAACCTCTAGTTGGTGATAATTTACTTCCATGTGAACCTAATCTATCTCTCTTTTGCTACTTCTATGTTCAAATTACAACAATATAAATGAATTAGAATCAAATTACCAATGCATAGTTCAAATGATACATCTCATGTTCATAACTCTACTTTGTCAAAAGAATGTCTAAATGAAAACTCTTCTTCTCTTACTTCTCATATTGCACATGAAAATAATGCATACACTCCATCCATGGATAACATAGATGCACATGATATTCCAATTTCAAATGATCATTTATTACATATTAGCAAAGAATTAAATTATTTTTTTACACCTCTCCCTAATTACACCAAAATTGACAATGAGTATGATAGTGAACATGCAAATGAATATGAAAATGAGAGTGATTATGAATAATATTCTAATGATGATAATGCATGGAACAATGATGATTATTATACACATAGTAAACAAGAATATGCATCTCATGCCTCTAACTCTTCTCTCATTTCTCCTCTCACATAATGCACTACCAAATGTTGTTTCTAATTCTATGGATGATTTTATTTCAAATAAGGCACATGTTAATGCTAATAACACATCTTCTATTCAATTATAATTTGATTCACTAAAACATAAACATACTAATGAATCTCCCAAGCCACCCTTCACTATAGTATAACCTAGTTCTCACTCTTCACCTATAGAGAATGGTAGCCCACATACCTCTAGTAAGGTGCAAGTTACCATTACTCCCAAGGTTCAAGTGACCAAACCCTTTCTTTATGATCCAATTTATAAATTTATAATTCCCATGGCTAAAATTAACAATCAAATTTAATGATTAAATGAACCACGTCAAGATGCTAATGTACCATCCTAGGAGATTCTCTCTTTGATGCATATAGCTGGTGAATTACAACACCAAGTACATCTCCTTACCTTGTAAAACAAGGCTTATAAGTCTTGGATGGATGCCAATGATATACATAGTAATCTAATTTATAAGACATTCATAAAAGCTTCATTGCCTAAGCATTTCTATATACCATCATTACCTCACTTTGATGGAACTAGAGATCCATTTTTATACCTTCAATCCTTTTGAAAGGCTTTGCCATCTCATGTGAGTCCTTTGATTCTACTAAAATTTGTCTATTAGACATTAGTGGGGGAAGCATAGAATTGGTTCTTTCATCTACTCCCCATTGGATCCTTACACACATATGATGACTTAGAGGAGGCATTTCTTAGACATTACATAGCAAACATGGGCCCTCATGTTACATATGAGAAGTTTGCAACTTTAAACTAGAATACTTTAGAGCCAGTCAATGATTATATCATATAATTCAAGAATCACATGTTATAATTGATATATAAACCAACTGATTTAGAGATTCAACATATCTTTATTAAGGGGATTTGTCAACCTCTCCTCAAGCATATATTATATCAGATGGAGTCTTATTTTAGGCACTTATGTTATATAGTTCTAGCTTTGGAAAAGAAATTGGGATTGATTGAGGTAAATTCAATTGATTGAATTATTCTAGATTTCAAAGTATCATCTTCATCTATATCCCTAGTATTAAGCATCCACCATGTCCTAAACAAGATAGGATAGCCCATTGAGCTAGTCTCTAGAATACAACCTATAGTATGTACTATAGATAACAACATTAAGGTATCATTATAGTTGGATTTAGAGCAAGATATCCCATATGTCATATTATCAACACTACTAGATAGGATGTTAATCACATCACCTTCTACTTATCGATGAGATCCACATCTCTTACATAAAAAACCACATTGGCCCTTTTGTAATTATCATCGTATCCATGAACATAGAGATAATGATTTTTTATGGAATCAGAGATTACATTACTAGATGTGTTGATAATGGCATCATATCATTCACATAGGGGGAACTAAGATCTCCATCATATAACCCTATACCTAATTCCTCCATGACTGAGTCATCTCAAGACAATCCTTTACAAGAATCATCAGTCACTCATTATGAGAGCAATGTAGGTTATAGGATAGAGAATCATAGGATATATCCTATTCTATTACCTCAGAAGGTTTGAAAACTAGTATAATGAGAACAGCTTACATATAGCAATGCAATCTATGGAATACATTGTATAGTTCCATACACATATCCAACAGAGTCATAGGCACCACAATAGAGTACTACCCATGAGAAATATTCACTATGGATAGATTTTTTGAGTCTTATCTCACATAGCAATCCACTGTGGTTAATATTAAATGACCCCATATCACATAGTACTACTCATGAGAAATATTCGCTATGGCCAGATTTTCTAGGTTCTATCTCATGGAGCAATCTGCTATGGTTAAGATTAAATGAGACCCCATCATAAGTTTCAACTCTATGTCGATATATTGAATAATCATACACATCATAGTAGAGGCCACAGGGTGCATGATTATGAATAGATGAGCCTTCTTAATAGCACATAGCTCATGTTACGTGTTTAATAAATTTAAATTTTACAAAATCTCCATATCTAGATATAGTTAGTACATTATAAATAGTCTAAGATACAAAGCATATTCCTCCATAACATGAGTAATATGGGCACTTTTTTAGTTGGCCATCAGTTTTCAGATATTGATACAACATAGAGTGATATGACACACATTCATACTAGCATCAGTCTATATCTTCACATAGTAGGGCAATGAAATGAGCCAAAGGTCTAGCTAGCCTTTGTATTCTTGAGCCACTATCAGGGAATTAATATTCATAGCATGCTATATTACATCCCCACCTAATAACAACTAACATTCTTAATTCCAAATAACTATTCCTATCCAAAACCAACTTATCAAAAATATAGATCTTACCAAATCCTATTTTACCAACCTCAAACCAACTCAATTTATCCCAATAATTTACCAATTACAAAGACCAACAAATTTTTGCTTACATATGATTACAAATCAACCCTAAAATCACACTTAAACTTCTCAACAAAAGTCAAATTACATATCCCAAGTATCATTTTACTAAATATATGAAAAACCTCAACATCAATACTAAGTCAACTACTCCTAAATCAACAAATTACAAGAAATATACCGATCCATTCCAAAATCCATAACACAATATATATGAACCCAAAATCAAACAAATATCCATATGTATATAACCAAGTTTTCAAATACATATACACTATATCAAATATAATCAATCATGAATGGGAATCATACCCTCATTCTTAGTTTATTTCTCTCCTCCAATACTAATCCCATAGTCCACTCTAGCACTCGATGACCTCGCACCTCCTTGAGCTCCTAAATGCCTCTTGTGATGATTCTCTCAATCTAATAGTGGACCATGCTCCTTATGTAAATACACATAAAACTTTTGAAGCTATGTGTACTCATCCATTATCCTCATACTCATTGATCCATAATCATGTGGAGGCATCCTATGCCTATCTAGTTCAGCCCTCAACTCATCTCTCTCTCTCTCACTGCCCTAACATATGAAGTCATAGCTATCACAGTTCTATCAAATAAATGAGCATAAATTCTAGCTTTAATGGTTGTTCACTCTAAAAAACCCTCCTCCACAACATCATCAGGTACATGTCATGTAAGCTTATGAATTGTAGACTAAATAATAGTCTCCCAAAACCCACCATATCCACCTCTTCCCCCAATAGGTGCTTCATCCTGAGAACCTCCCATTCCACCTACACGTAAAGATACAAACACTATGTTAGACATACACTTTCAAAATAAATGCAAACTTGTACACATTTTTGATATAATCAAACCTTACCTCCCATCATCTAGGTCAGAGTAGGATCCTCATACTCAGGGGCATCCCCTCCATCAATAGGATATAATAGAGCCCATTGATGCCTCACCCACCATATGGTATATGCTTATGCATAACCAACATCATCTATATCAATAATATCTATAGATGCATCTTGTGCATCCAAAGTTAATGGTGTTAACTCAGCCTCAGTAGGCCTCCCACAAGCTCTTGTCCTTATTGGTGTTCATGCTTTCCTCATTCATACCCATGCTACAAGGGAACATCCTATGGTATCTCAAAATGTCTAGTCATGTGCTCATACTGAAATCCTTCATACACTCTAGTCTAGTGGTCATGTAACTAATAACTTACACTCATATACCACAATTACACTCCATCCTCAGGCACCTAAAGAATCCTTTATAGGGCCTCCATATGATATCTTAGGCTACCATTCTATCTAAAACTCATCTATAGTGATCTATCCCAAGAGACTAGATATCCAACATACTCATCCATCACTCTCCAAATGGTTATGGAGGTGCCCACCTCTCCCTCAGTAATCTTATCGACTACATAACTGCTATGTGCTCATAAGCCCAATAATGTAGTAAAGTAGCCACATTCACACCACCATTGAATGCCTCCTAGGTAAATTAGTAAAAATCCCTATGTAAGTAGGAAAGCATAGACCTACCCCATGAGAACATAGTGCCATACATTTATACATTATTTAAAGTCCTATGCATCCTTTATGTAATCGATACCCCACTCCCATCTACTACAACAAATGAAGCCAACAACATCGCCAACCACTTTCATAGGCATGAAACACTTGATTGCATAATAACTAATAATAATACATCACTATCACTACCTCTCTTATGTATACCTAAGGGTACACTAGAAAAATACAAGGATGCATGATCTATAACATCCACACCCATATCATCTTATAATGTCACCCGACATCTACTAGCTAACAAATATAAAATATGGTACACATCCTCTAGAGTAATAGTAATCTCTCTAATAGGAAGACAAAAAGTACATGTGTCTATATTCCACCTCTCACATAAGGTGGTAATTAGATACCTATCCCACTACATAGTGCCTAGGTCACACACATGACCCAACCCTACCCTATCCATCATAACTCTCTCATCAACTGACAAAGGTAACAATCTCAACATCTCCATCACCTGGCCTCTATGGAATTCCCTCATTTATACCTCACCTTGAAAAAACCCCAAAAATATCATATATGTCAATCACCCATGCCAAGGAAAATATCTAAGCTATAAAATAATAGGAAACAACACAAAATCCTAGAAAACTAGCCCTAGTGGATAATAGCAGAACAAAAGGACACTAGTGTTGGACAATGATGTCGAAACCTAGATAACAGTGTTGAATATTGGAAAAGAGTGTTAAATCCTAGATAGGAGCACTGAAACTAGTGTAAATTTCCTAAAACACTTCAAAACAACTCAAAAACATCAAATATAGGCTTCTAAATAGGCAAAAATCATGCATTTTAGCCACTTACTAGGGTAAGCTCCACACCAACCTGAACCTAGGATTCCAATTGCTCAAATTGGGTCATGAAAGGTGCTCATCCCTCCTCAGCATATTTCCTACTCCAAGATCACCAAATCTCAACCTAGTTAATGCATAAATGAATCAAAACTCAATCCAATTTTATTATATCAAACAACTTTCTCATTCTAAGTAAAACACCATTTTGCTAATAACTAGAACCCCATAGATCCATTTTACAAACCATTTTGTTCCATAGAATCATGATAGTGACACTTTAGACATCATATAAGCCTCACTCTCTTACTACATCATTTACCTACTATGACACACACATCTCTATATCTCTCTTATACCTAGACACCAACTTGGTCCCTACCAATCAAACCTTCCACTTTCAACAACTTCTCACCTTGTTTCTATCATTACGCCACTAATCATCACTTTTAGCTTGACCTCTTCTATCAAAAATTTCATCCCTCTCCCCAAAATTGGGGTATCATTCTTACTAATCATATTCCTACACTTACCCAACATACCTATCCACTCTCATAGGTGGATACACCATGATTCATAAACCTCAAGTATTCAAAGTATCAGATTTAGCTCAGATTGGTTAAGATATACAGTGATTTAGATTACATGGTTTATTCAACATTATTCAAGATATTTAGAGGGACATACCTTCAATCTATAGATACACAAATTAGTCACATATATAGTAGTTCAAATTATATGGATTCACAGTGACTTCTATATAGATTTAGACCAAATACCATATTTTGGGGTATGTACAGTATTACATGTCTCACACATACAACATGACATAGTTATAAGACCAGATAGAAGATTATAGGCATAGTGAGAATCACATTGTTTGATATCCAATTTTACACATGATACATGCCATGATAGTTCATATCACATGTGGTTAGTTTTTAGATTATACAGATTGATCACTCACATACTAGATTTGGGCGCATGGTATAGATGGTTATGTTCTTCAACATCCAAGATTATACAAACTTGAATGGAAAGGCATGCCATTTTCTTCTCACACATTTACCAAAGTTATAGATCAGATTTATTTGTACCCAAGTTGTCACCAGGTTGGACCATCAGATCATTTGTAATGGTTGGTCCATAGCATTACCCAGACCCAGACTATATGATTTTATGTGGAACAAAAGATAGACATTGGTTTTGGGCCTCTGAGCACTTCTCAATTCCAGTTTAAATTATTTAGAGTGGAAGAATGATAAACTTTGCTCTTCATAGTATGAAAATTATATGCACAAATTTCATATTACATGAGTTTATGTGGGATAGAGGATAGATATTAGTTTTGGGCCTTTGAGCATTTCTCATTTCTAGCCAGATTCAGGATAGGAGGTAAGCATTGCCCTCCTTTTTCATCATTACATGGATTTTGTATTCAAATTTAGTATAAGGGGCATCCATTTCAAGGATTCCTTATTTCTCTAGGAACTATTCAGTTATCCATCCACTTCCCTAGCCAAGAAGTTGGACCCTTATTCAACAAACTTATCTCCACACAAGTAGGTTCATGTACACATTTTTATTTTCTTTCATTTACTATATTACTTCATTTCATTGCATTACTAGATTAAAAGGTGTGTAAATGTATACACCCTAAATTGGTTAAACAACCACACATATCATGTCTTTTCATAGTCCTTTCACAAGAGACTCTAACTAGAGAATATGACCCTTATTCACATTTAGCCATGTCTTTCATTATATTTATTTGGGTCTTATTCTAATCTTGAGTCACCTTTTTGCCTATTCCAAGTCATCTTGAGCCTTTTAAATGATCATTCCACTTCATCTAGGTTATATTTCTCATTATCTTTCCATACTCCCAAGTCCCTAGCCTATAGGATAGGAGCACTAGGAATGGACTATAGTGTTGGACCCTAGGGTGTCCAATTTCCATTGCTCTTGTCCAAAGTCAATTTGAGACCTAAAAATCAATTTCTTCTACTAGATGAGTCCTACCCCTTTTCTTATCTTCATCCCTAAGTTTTCTAATGTCGACCAAATGTAAATAAAGATCTCAAATTATAAATAATGAGTCTCCTATATAAAGGAATTCATAAGGCATTTTATATCTAGCACTTACTACTTTGGCACATTACATAATAAAAATCAGTCAATAGTATAGCTCAGCATTCTTCATCACATATAGGCTTGCATGCTTGGTAATAGAAGGGCTAAGAAAAATTCATTCTTTCATCTACGATGTGCATTTCTTATGCACATTCCCTAAGGGATAACTACATTTGATTAGAGACCCTACCTTGAGGGTTAATGTCGATAGTGATTAAGACATCAGGGGTTCTAGATCATGCAATCATTCTTCCCCTAACCTAGTTTTCCCCCTTTTACTTTTGATGCATTTATTGTAATCATGTGTGTATATGGATATAGGGATTTGAGATTGAAATGAACCTAAAATGAGATATATTGACTTATATCCCCCAAAATTTTATACACAAGCTCACATAGACCTAGTGAACAAAACATAGAAAGCTTAGATCCTCAAGAAAATAATAGTAGAGGTAGATTAAAAAGTTGGTGCCACTCCTTTCCACTTTTAGTGCTCCTATCTAATCAAAAAATGAAGGCCAGATGGAAATTCTAGATAGTGATCCAGTCCTGCATCTCATTTTCTAGCTCTTGAATCATCTATTTCAACCCATTTTTAGATAAGTTTATTTCTCTTCCTAATGTAAATTACTTGATAAAAATCTATACTTTACCCTATTAAACTATATTTTTCCTCTTATACTAGACCCCTTATTATTTAGGAACTAAACACTAGATTCCCAAAAATAATAAAACAAATATAGATTCTAAATGATGAACAAGAAGTGATTGTTAAAGACATTACTTTGAAAAAATGTATAGACAAGAATACACCATTGTATTTATTCTTAATAGGTGGTGTAGGCACCCAAAATACTTTTATAGCAAAATTTGTATTTGAAACCCTTGTTTGTATTTATGAAAATTCTATTTAAAGCAATCCATTCAAGCTAAAAGGTCTTATTCTTGTATATATAGGTAAAAATTCATATATTTTAGGTTCATATGATTCAAATTTGTGAAATTGGTACTAAGTTTGGATGTCATGATTTTATGAACAATTGTTAACAATGCAAACCTCCTAAAACACTTATTTGGACCTGATGGAGAAGAAACTAATGGAGATGCATCCAAGATGAGTCAAATGGCCATGAAATTTCTTGGGACATGTTTATAACTCCCTTAAGCTCCTTGACATCTACTTTTTTTTATTTTCACTTGTACAGATAGGGATAATACTGAGTTTATTATAGGATTTGAGTTGTTTTTTAGGTACAAAGGAGGATAGATAAATGAGAAAAATTTTGGGATGTATTTGGAGATTTATCCTAACTTTTTAAACTCATTTCTCAATTTGGTTAAACATGAAAAGACCTTTTCTATCTCATTTATCGCAAGTAGTCTAAACAGACAATGAGAAGGTAAAATGACTATCAACGATTGAGCAAGAAGTGTTATATGATTTTCATTAGGATATTTTTATAGACCATAAGATAAAAGAGATATATTTTAATTTAATAACACATCTTCAATGCATTTATTTGAGCAACTACAAGTCATTTTGATGACAAGTGTGAGGACAGACCTAGGGGACTACTGATGAATGATTATAGGTATTGAATGACAAGTGAAAAGGATGAATGTATCAGTTAGGGAGGTGTAGAAAACCTAAAATTACTTTTTTTCTACCTTCTCATGTCATATCATATGTGTCAAGGCTTCTTATGTCAATTTTAGACAATCAAGTGAACCCCTCACCATCATGAAGGTAGTTTCAAATCAAGACAATAAAGAGTTCTATGCCAACTTGAGGAAAGTGCTCTATTTTATATTGACACATATTTATGATAGACTAATAAGTTCTTATCCACTTCATTCCATGGCATTGTAAATTCTTCTCATATTTTGACACTTGTTCTTGTGACCCTTGAGCTTCACTTCTCTCTCCTCTCTTTGCTCTATATATTCAAGCCTTTTTGGCTTTTAATGGATCCATAATTGGTATGGTGAATCCATTTGGTATTTACACCTCATTTTCCTTTGAATAAAGTTTTTTTTAATTTGTTCATTCTCTAAAATCTCTTTCCTAAGTGTGTTAAGTGGTTTAGGTGGTTGGCAAGTGATGAACATGATCTCCTTACTTCCATTTCTACTCCTTCATGTTTGAGTGAGTGACATCTCTTCTAATAGGTTTCATAAAGTATATATATTTTTTAACTGTGTCTTAAATTGTGAGAAGTACTATTAGTTTCTTGAATCAAATATTATTTTCACTACCTCTATATAGGCATAACAATCTACCTCTATGAGAAATATTTATGCTAGAAAGACATAGAATTAAAGTCAGTTTGAGTAGTCTTCTTTCTTAAGTGTAGATGCAAGTGTGTTATGTTGAGTTATCTTGGTGTATCACCTCATTTACATACATTTATTTATGTTTCATTTTTCCCTTTTTACCCCCAATAGCCATTAGTCTAGTGTATTATGAAATTAAAAGATAAATCAAAGGATCTAGCCCTTTTAAATCTAGAGATTTATCTCTTATAGTGGCTTGTCTATGAAGATAGAGAGAGAGTTCTATGTTATCCTAAAATTGATAAGGTCTACTTAACTTCTCTAGGGTAAAATTTTAGGCTATAATAGTTTTGGCATGTCTAATGGGACATGAAGTCCATGAAGGTTATTTAAGGTAGATGTTGGATTTGATAATAAAGAGCTATAACAGTCTACTTCTTGAAGTATTTGGTGACTCCAAAGTTTTAATCTTGGTTGTATGCTATTGCACTCTTTCATGCCCAAGGTAAATACAAGGTCTCTCACCAAAGTCATACCTTTTGAATTTCAAGAGATTCCTCCTTATTTTTACAAATTAATTAGATTTAAAAACACCCATACCTATCCAAAGAGGTCATATCTTGCTCACAAACACATTTAAAAAGTTTGTTATTCCCCCATTCTTGCAAAGTCCTAAGGCCATCATAGCAGGGATCCATCATTTTGTATCCTTTAATTGTTATATCCCTCAAAGACTTGCCCAATATGATGACATCTCCATATTTGCCCTCAAAAGAGTTTCATCATACATCGATGAGTCTTCCATCACACCTATTGAGTATATCAAGAATATTTCTAATTTCTACAATATACATCACATCATTGATGAGAACATTGAAATCAAGTTGTTGGTTGTCTCCTTCAAAGGAAAATATCTTGACTGGTATGGAACATTGGCACCTGAATCAATCACAACTTGGGATGATTTGGGAGATGCATTGAGAAGAAGATTTGAGGACAAGAGTGATAACTTTTCACTAATGAAGCAACTGACCACCATTAGGAGAGCACCTCAAAAAGTCATTCAAGACTTTGGCATAAGATTTCATAAGACATGGGATAGAATCCCAATCTTGGTAAGACTAATAAATCACCATGCTTTCCTTTACTATCTTAAAGTATTTTATAGTGGCATTTTAATTATGATACAATCTATGGGAGGTGGAACTCTACCTAATGACTATGAGTTGGCCATTAGGGTAGATAATTATTTGACTTAGGATAAAAATATTATGCCAATACCTCCCATGCATCTATTTTTTGACTTGAAAACTTCTGAACCTATTGTTACCCCAATTCCTACACCTAAACACAAGTTTGTTGCCCCTAGTCAACCAATCAAACCTAATGAGGCAAAAAGGATAAGAGTTATGGACCAAGAGATCCTAGGTCTAAATAGGATCATTAAAAAACAATAATTTTAGCCCTTCAAAATTTACTATCATCTTTATCAATCATACCCCAATTATCAAGGTAATAGACCTCCTTTCCAAGGTCATCTTCATGGTTAAGGACAACTTGTTCAATTTAAGTCATATGGTGGTTACAATCCAAATGCGAATTCCACCTTAAGGGAACTAGTGCCTAATCAAAATAACCTTGCCCAAGAGCATAATAGACAACCCTCATTAGATAAAACTTATGGTACATCTCCCAATGTTAATGAATCCTTTAACCAAACATTCATGGAAATTTGGGAACTATGCCAACTATGACTCAAGATGAAGTAACAAATGGAGGAGTGACTAATGGAAAGGGTGATCAAGTGGGGTCTAGATTGGTAACTTAGTAGCAAGATAGGTCATGTGAAATCAATCATGAAGGGTAGTTAAGAATGAATACAATTTTTATAGCTGACAACACAAGGAGTAAGAAGAAGGTAGTTGAGGAAGTTCAAGGGAATGTTAATGGTTCTCCAATGAATGTTCAAACAATTATAAGACTAGGTATGTCTAATGTTATTATAAATACACAGTTAAAGAGATCATAATGTTATAAGTGCCTTCATACCTCAGAATTATCAAGGTGTACGCATCATGATTCCTACTAGTGGACAAGTAAAAGTTAGTGGTCCTTTCACTAACATTGTAGATAAAATGAAGAGGTCTCATTTGAATGTATCCATGTTGGATACATTGGAAATACCTGGACATGTAGACCTACTTTAAGAAGAGTTGTCCAAGCTTAGTTTGACAACCAAATAGCCTAGCTAAAGAGAGGTATCCTTGAAAAATACCATGAAGCCAAGTGAAGGATAGTCAAGAAAAGTTGAAAAGGTAGACAAACCTCAATTTTATCTATCCATAATTATTAGAGATTATTTGGTGCACAATTGTCTCATTGATAGTGGAGTTAGTACTTGTGTCATTCCCAAGTAAGTAACTGATAAAATTAACTTGAATTATGAGCCTCATGCCAAAGGAGGGTTATAATTAGATGGGTTAGCTGCTAAGACCATTGGCATAATCAAAGGTTTTCAATTTATTCTCCATTCTTGTCCCACCTTCACCATTTCTCAAGATGTTGTAGTGGTAGATGTAACTTCTCATTTTCCACTTTGTTTGTCAAGATATTTCATAGCTAAAATTTGGGGTTTTCTAATTTTAGACTAGTCCTACATGGGTTTTGGGACTATAAATGGTGAAAAAGTGACAATCAAGTCTGAACCTCTTTCTAGTTTTCATGTTGAAACTTATGTGCCTTATACTTTTGATATGAATTACAATGTGATTGAAGAAGATGATCATCCTAGTGATCAAGAGCCTCTAACTCTGTTTGATGGCATATTTGATTTGTATCTTGATGAGTGTAGAGCTAAGCAAGGTGGATTTGAAGAAATTGGTCTTAGAACTTACATAATTCATGAGGATTATGATGCATCCCTTGAGGCAAATAATCATAACATACTAGAACAAGTTACATTTGGAAACTATCTTGTACACATGAGTGATGGTGTGAGTATCCCATCCATGTCAAAATATGATATTCCTAGTAAGCACCACATTTTACTTGAAAAAGAAGAAAACATTCTTGACCTTGAACATCAATAAGAAGTATATGACATGTGGAAAAAATTCAATGCCATTGTGCAAGAATTTAAAGAGTTGAGGAGGCTTTTAAATGTTCAAAAGGAGTACAGACCTGACTAGTTCAACCATGTTTCCATTGAGTATAAGGAAGAGCTTGAGATCATTATCAAGAAATAAGTACTATTTATAATTCAATATGTGTTTGATGAGCATGAGGAAGAGTCTGAGACTCAATTGAGCAAGAAACAACTGTGGTGATCCACTAAGTTATTGGTAGATCTAAACACAATTTTTATGACTATCAACAGAAGACATTCCATAGTTCAAATGTACCTAAAGTTTGGAAGGTTCTGATGATCTCCAATGATCATATTGAAGACTGTAAATTGAGCATGACATAGTCTAAAAAAGTTTCCAACTCAAAAAAAGACTTATGAAGAGATAGGTGGTGTGTTCTTGAGAACTCTAGATGACAAACTTGCAGTCAACAGAAGACCTAACAATGGTAAGTCCCTTGATTATCTCCACAAGCAAGTTTTCATTGATAAGTATGCACTATATGAAGATATATTTTATTGGTGTAGCAGTGATGCAAGAGGCATTATATTTGACCATGGTAAAACAATGAAGAGTGGTTCTTCACCTTAATATTTTTTAGGTATTATACATACTAGGATAAGTGTGTTTTCTTTGAGTTGGTTTGTGTTTTCCTTAAGTGTTCATGAGAACACAAATGTGAGCTTATTTTCTTGTCATGTTACTTTTTTCCTTGTTATGTGTGGTGTATTTGGTGTCCTTTTAGAGGCTTATCAGTGTCAAAAGTAGTGTTTAGGTGACTCCATATCCTAATGGATAGGAGAAGGCAACTGGTCTTTACCCCTAGGAAATCGCTAAAATATTGACCAAATTTGACCCTAGGTTAAATTTGGAAAACCCTCTATATAATCAAGATTCATATAGGGTCTTACTAGGTCATAAATGGTCACATGGTCATCTTTAAGGTCACTTAATATATTTCACATTAGTTTTTTGTGTCATTTGTCTTAATATCACCTTATGTCATATTGTTGGTATTTTTAATGAAATTGTACATAGTTTTCATAAAAAGAAAATTTTCAAAGTGTAAACTAATGTACCATGTGTCATTTAGATGTTACGAGTCAATTTAAAACTAAATAAATGTAGGTTCAACATGGAATTCAAGAAGATTAAGCATTTTCAAGCAGTTTAAAGGCAAGTTTTATGATCAAGGACAACCACTTTACATGTGGGAATCTTTATGTGGATATCTAAAGTTCCCCATACCAAGCTTGATAAGATTTAATAGGCTCAAAATGACAAAAATTGATCTATCTCCTTCATTACTCTCTTAGACAAGGTCAAATAGGTCAATTGGTTTACTCTTGGTATAGACAATAGGAGGAGAATTGAGTTGAATGCATTTGGGATAATTTAGTAGCCTTTATGTCATTCCTTTTCATGGAAATAGTTTTTAGTTTGGTGTACTATGCTCTATGAACTATCCTTAAGAATGCTAGTGACTTTAGTCTACCTACATAACCCTTACACCTTCAATTTTCCTATCTATTTATAGTTATCTAATTATTCCAAGTAGTGAACATGATCTTTAAGAATATTTTATTCCTTCCATGCTAATTCCAAACTATTTTTCATGTGGGAGAATAAATATATATGTAGGATCATCCTTGAGTTTGGAGTGAGCACCATCAATGGTTTACAGATAGTTATTTTTAGTTGTAGTGTTTTTTCCTCTCATAGTGGATTTATATCAAAGTCAAAACACTTATATTACCTCCTATCTAAGCATGGTGATGGTCTATGCAAATTCAATAGACCAATGGAGGTTTCAAATCTTTGAAACTAGGTAGAGTTAAAGATGGTTCATATACATAGTCAGACTTTAATATAATAGCAACCTACATGACTATGTAAGAGGTCTAAGATAGAGTGTTGAATAGAATCTAGATATTTTTGATTCAATTGAGGCCTTCAACCAGGCCTAAGAACATAAATGAATTCATTATATGAATGGGGAGGCCAATACACAACCAAATCTAAATTCATGTTCACTACGTTAAAATGGGACTCATTACGTTAATATCTCCAAAAAGGAATTTTGCCCTGTATAGTGATACCTTGTAATGAGAATTTATGATCCAAAAATCATAATCTTTTGTTGAAAAATAATTTAAGAAAAAATAACACAATAACAATAATGATATCCCTAAGAAGAGATGTTTTATTGATCAAATTTGAAGATCCAAACATATGCCTATCTCTGAGTAGAGATGTATGATTTAATTCTTGGGTTACATCTTCATTTATACACATTTTGAAGGTAGGAGGAGGATGTGTAAGGTCACCAATCTTGAGGGAGATTAATTGGTTCAACTTCCATGATTCACAACAATACATAATTTAAGTAATTACTATTTTTAGATTGTACTAATAAAATTGAAAATTGGGGAACTTCCATTTCGTCTTAGAGGGTCAAAAACCAATGAGAAGAGATAATTCCATCTCATGATTTTCCCCTCATTCTTATCTTTCCAACGGTTTAAATGGGGAGTCAAACAGAGCTATGGTGCAAAAGTTATGGCTCCTAGAAGTTCTACCACTAATTGGGGTAGAACCATCACCCAAATTATTGCATAAAATGTTGCTCAGATCATTCATCCCTCCTTGAGAAGTAATGATCCCCATTGCATCAAAATTTGTCATCAAGTGTGGCAATTGTATTTTGATTTGATTATCGATGTATACTTGGAATGGATTGTGCTTTATAGAGCTGTGCTAGGCATGATGGTTCACCATCTCTATTTGACCATTAGTTTATGGATGGAAGGTCATGAACATTCTTAGCTTGGTATCTATTTGCTTATGTTATTATGTTTTTTTGTAGTCAGGGGTACAACATTGGCCCTTTTAGATTTTTGTGGCTTAACCACCATGAGAATGAATTTCTTGGCACTAATTAGGGAGACAAATGTAGAAGGTAGTACCTCTGGTACCCTATAGAACCATGTTCCAAGAGTGAGGGTGATCCTTCAAGTTCTTGATTCATAGATGCCATTTCAATCACACATGAATGGCTAACCAAGGAGTACATGGTAAACATCTATATTGACCACATCACATAAGACCTCATCTTGGAAAGGTTTTATTGCATATGAGAGAATACATTGGTGGGTGACACAAAGGTTTCTCCTTAGACTCAACCACCCAATAATGTATGGCTTTGGGTGAGGCTTCATGGACAAATTTAGGATTTTCATAACATTAGTAGATATTAAATTATTTTGACTCTCACCATCAAGAATGAAATGCAAAGGCTTACCTTTCACCCATAACATAGAGTAAAACAACCTTTCCTTATCATCTATCCTCTCCTCATGGGTCTATGATGAAGCAACAATGGCACCAGGCTCAACATCTACAATCTCTTCTTCATCTTCTTTAACTATAGGGTTTGTATGAGGTAGAACAGTAGATGTTGAAGATTATGACTCATAAACCAAGGACTTGATGGCTCGATATTATTCTTTTGAGTGAGTTCTATATTTATGGTGATCACACCATTTTCTAATCTTCCATTCCTTTTGATTCCAATTTTAGCCTCATGTTTGACCTTCTTTGTCACTTTTCCATTTTGAAGGTTAACTCTTTGTATTCATTCTTCCATGCTTATACTCAATCTTCACCATGAACTTGTACATCTCATCAAGGGTTTTCAAATTTAAGAGTTCCATCTCCCCCCATATATACCATTGTAGTCCACCATGATATTTTCAAACCTTGTGTTTCTCACTTTCTTGGATTCCCAATCTCGTAGATAGAGAATGAAAAATGTTAGTGTAATCTTGAACAAACTGTTTCTTACCTTGGCAAAGTTTTTGTCACTCTATATATAGATCATCATATGCTCCAATGGGGTAGTATTTTTCCTTTATAGCTTATATGAAATCATCCCAGGTAGGTTCCACCTCAAGGCCAATATCATCTATACTGAATCTCTTCTTGTACAATTCTCACCAATTTTTGATAGGTAATGATGCTTTCAAAAGAGAAAAAATGATCTTCTCTTTATCAGTGAATTTATTTATAGAAATATAAGATGACAATTGATCCAACCAATTTTCTACTGCATCAACATTGATTTTACCTTCAAATGTAGGGATATCAAAATTCACCTAAACCTTGAAGGGTGTTGGGGTACTAAAAAGTTGTGGGGTTGTAAATGAGGAGCCAAAAATTCCCATTGAGATTTATTAGAGAATTTAGGTGAATTTTTGTATCATCTACACTTGTTTCTACTGGAGGGATCTATTTACCATTTCCTTGAAAGGATTGGATGTCTCAGTGTTTTTTACCATTTGAAGTCAATCAAAGAAAATAGATGGATAGTCTATTGGTTCTATTTTCCACCTAAGCTTCTTATAATCTTATCTCATCTTTGGGATCATACACTCTAAAGACAAACTGCTCTGATACCACTGATCCAAAACTCATAATCTTTGGTTGAAATATAATTAAATAAATAATAAAAACACAATAACAATAATGCTATCTCTGAGAAGAGATGTTTTATTGATCAAATTTGCAAATCCAAACATATTCCTATCTCTGAGAAGAGACGCCTAATTTTATTTTTAGGTTACATCTTTATTTATACATATTTTTAAGCTAGGAGTAGGATTGTAAGGTCACCAATATTGAGGGAGATTAATTGGTTAAACTTTCACGATTCACAACAATAAAAAATTTGAGGAATTATTATTTTTGGAAACTTATTATTTTTAGACTCCACTACTAAAATTGAAAATTTAGGCACTTTTATTTGTTTTTCAAAGGTCAAAACCAAACAATTTTATCTCATACCATATCATGATATTCCCCTTATTCTTAGCTTTCCAACGGTTCAAATGGGGAGTCAAACGGAGCTATAGTGCAAAAGTTATGGCTCTCAAAAATTTGGCCACTAATTGGGGTAGAACCATCACTTGAATTGTCACCTGGAATGTTGCTCAGATCATTCCTCCCTCATTGAGAAGTAATGGTCCCCATTGCATCAAGATTTGTCATCAAGTGTGGTAGTTTTATTTTTATTTGATTTTTGATGCATACCTAGAATATATTATGCTTTATGGAGCTATGTTGGGCCTGATGGTTCACCATTTCTATCTGACCATCAGTCTGTTGATGAAAGGCTATGAACTTATGTAGCCTAGTATCTATTTTATTTTATTTTTGTGTTTTTTGTGTAGTCAAGGATACAACATCAACCCTTTTAAATTTTTATGGCTTGAATGCCATGAGAATGAATTTCTTGGCACTAATCAAGGAAATAAATATAGAAGGTGGTACCTTTGGTACCCTATAGGGCCATGCTCTAAGAGTGAGGGTGATCCTTTGAGTTTTTGATTCATAGATTCTATGTTAATAATACATGAATGTCTAACCAAGGAGTGCATTGCAAACATCTGGATTGACCACATCACACAAGACCTCATCTTGGAAAGGTTTTATTAAATATAAGAGAAGACATTGGTGGGTGACATAGAGGTTTCTCCCTAGACACAACTATCCAATACTGTATGGCTTTGGGTTAGGCTTCATGGATAGATTTAGGTTATTCATAACATTATGAAAGATTAAATTCCTTTCTACTATCAAGAATGAAATGTAGAGCCTTAACTTTCACCCATAACTTAGAGTGAAACAACCTTTCTTTATCATCTAGCCTCTCCTCATGGGTCTATGATGAAGCAATGATGGCATCAGGCTCAACATCTACAATCTCTTCTTCATCCTCTTCAACTATAGGGTGTGTATGAGGAAAAATAGTAGATGTTGAGGATTGTGACTCAGAAAGTAGGGACTTGATGGCTTGACATTTTTATTTGGAGTGAGTTCCAGATTTATGGTAATCACACCATTTTCTAGTCTTTCCTTCCTTTTGCTTCTAATTTTGGCCTCATGTTTGACCTTCTTTTTCACTTTTCCATTTTGAAGGTTGATTCTTCGTATTCATTCTTCCATGCTTATGCTTAATCTTTACCATGAACTTGTATGCCTCATTGAGGGTTTTCAAATTGAAGAGTTGTATCTCCTCTCATATATACCATTGTAGTCTACCATGATATTTGAGAACATTATATTTCTCACTTTATTTGATTCCTAATATTATAGATAGAGAATAAAAAATATTAGTGGAATATTGAATAAACTATTCCTTACCTTGGCAAAGTTGTTACCACTCTATATACAAATCATCATATGATCCAATGGGGTAGTATTCTTCCTTTACACCTTCTATGAAATCATCCCAGGTAGGTTCCAACTCAAGGCCAATATCATCCATACTGAATCTCTTCTTGTACACTTCCCACCAATTTTTGATAGGTAATGATGCTTTCAAAAGAGGAAAAGTGATATTCTCTTTATCGATGATTTTATTTATAGAAAAATAAGATGAAAATTGATCCAACCAGTTTTTTACTACATTATCATTGATTTTGCCTTCAAATGTAGAGATATAAAAATTCACCTAATCCTTAAAGGGTGTTTGGGTACTAAACAGATGTGGGGTTACAAATGAGGAGCTATAATTTCCCATCGAGATTTATTGGAAAATTTGGATGAATTATTTTCATATATATGTTTAATACTGATAGGGATCTTCATTCACCATTTCTTTGAAAGGATCAGATGTCTCAGTGTTGTCTGCTATTTGAGGTCATTTGGAAGTGGACATGTGTATAGTCTATTGGTTCTATTTTCCACCCAAGTTTCTAATAATCTAGCCTCATCCTTAGGATCATACACTCTAAAGATAAACCACTCTGATACCATTGATCCAAAACTCAAAATATTTAGTTGAAATATAATTCAAAAAATAATAACAACACAATAACAATAATTCTATCTCTGAGAAGAGATATTTTATTGATCAAATTTGTAGATCCAAACATATGCCTATCTTTGAGAAGATATGTCTAATTTTATTTTCAAGTTACATCTTCATTTATACACATTTTTAAGGTACAAGGAGGATTTGAAAGGTCACCAATCTTGAGAGAGATTAATTGGTTTGACTTCTACTATTCACAACAATACATAATTTAAGGAAATACTATTTTTAGAAACTTAATATTTTTAGATTGCACTACTAAAATTGAAAATTTAGGCAATTCTATTTATTTTTCAAGGGTTAAAACCCACCGAGTAAATCTCATACCATTTCACAATGTTCCCCTTATTCTTAGCTTTCCAACAGTTCAAATGGGAAGTCAAATGGAGATATGGTATAAAAGTTATGGTTCTCAAAATTTCTACCACAAATTGAGGTAGAAACATCACCCAAATTGTCACCTAAAATATTTCTTAGATCATTCATCCCTCCTTAAGAAGGAATGGTCCCCATTGAGTCAATATTTGTCATCAAGTGTGGCAGTTGTGTTTTGATTTGATTCTCAATGCATACTTGGAATGGACTGTGCTTTATGGAGTTATGTTAGGCCTGATGGTTCACCATTTCTATCTGAACATTAGTCTATGGATGGAAGGCTGTGAACTTCCTCAACTTGGTATCTATTTGCTTATGTTGTTATGTTTGTGTATTCAAGGCTACAACATTGACCCTTTTAGATTTATATGGCTTAACCACCATGAGAATGAATTTATTGGCACTAATAAGGAAGACAAATGTAGAAGGTGGTACCTATAGTACCCTATAACACCATGTTCCAAGAGTGAGGGTAATCCTTCAAGTTCTTGATTCATAGATACCATGTGGATCATAAATGAATGGCTAATCAATGAGTACATCACAAATGTCTAGATTGACCACATCACACAAGACCTCATCTTGGAAAGGTTTTATTGTATATGAGAGAAGACATTGGTGGGTGACATAGAGATTTCTCCCTAGACTCAACCATCCAATACTATATAACTTTGGGTGAGGCTTCATGAATAGATTTAGGATTTTCATAACATTAATAGAGATTAAATTATTTTGACTCCCATTATTAAGAATGAAATGCAGAGGCTTACCTTTCACCCATAACTTAGAGTGAAACAACATTTTCTTGTCATTTGGCCTCTCCTTATGGGTCTATGATGAAGTAATGATGACATCAGGGTTAGCATCTACAATCTCTTCTTCATCTTTTTAGACTATAGGGTGTGTATGAGGTAGAGTAGTAAATGTTGAGGATTCTAACTTAGAAAGTAGGGACTTGATGGCTCGACATTATTTTTTTGATTGAGTTCTATATTTATGATAATAACACCATTTTATAGTCTTCCCTTCATTTTTCTTCAAATTTTAGCCTTGTGTTTGACCTTCTTTGTCACTTTTACATTTTGAAGGCTGACTCTTCATATTCATTCTTCCATGCTTCTACTCAATCTTTACTATGAACTTGTACACCTCACTGAGTGTTTCTAAATTTAAGATTTCCATTTTCCCTAGTATATACCATTATAGTCCATCATGATATTTGAGAAACTTGTGTTTTTCACTTTTTTGGATGCCCAATCTCACAAATAGAGAATGAAAAATGTTAGTGTAATCTTAAACAAACTATTCCTTACCTTGGTAAAATTATTTCCACTCTATATATAGATCATCATATGATCCAATAGGGTAGTATTATTCATTTACAACTTATATGAAATCATCTTAGGTAGGTTTTGCTTCAAGGCCAATATCATATGTAATATCTCTTTTTGTACATGTCCCACCAATTTTTGACTGGCAATAATGATTTCAAAAGAGAAAAAGTGATCTTCTCTTTATTGATGAATTTATTTATAAAAAAATAAGATGATAATTGATCCAACTACCTTTTTACTATATTAGCATTTATTTTGCCTTAGAATGTAGGGATATCAAAATTCACATGAACCTTGAAGGGTGTTTGGCCACTAAAAAGATGTGGGATTGTAGATGAAGAGCCAAAATTTCCTATCAAGATTTATTGGATAATTTAGTTGAATTTTTGTAGCATCTACACTTTCTACTTCTAGAGGTATTCATTTACCATTTCCTTGAAAGGATCAAATGTCTTGATGTTGTCCACCATTTGAGGTTGTTTATAGCAAATAGGTGGATAGTCTGTTGGTTCTATTTTCCACCCAAGCTTCCTATTATTTGACCTCATCCTTGAGATAATACACGCTAAAGACAAACCACTCTAATGCCACTGATTCAAAACTTAGAAGCTTTGGTTGAATGATAATTCAAGAAACAATAATAATAATGTTATCTCTAAGATGAGATGTTTTATTGATCAAATTTATAGATCTCAACATATGCCTATCTCTGAGAAGAGATGTCTAATTTAATTTTTGGGTTACATATTCATTTATACACATTTTGAAGGTAGGAGGAGGATATGAAAGGTCACCAATCTTGAGGGAGATTAATTGGTTAGACTTCCATGATTCACAACAATATAAAATTTGAAGAATTACTATTTTTAGGAACTTACTATTTTTAGACTGCACTACTAAAATTGAAAATGGGGTAACTTCAATTTATTTTTGAGGATTGAAACCCATCAATAAAATCTCATGTCATCTCATGATGTTTCCCTCATTTTTATCTTTCTAACAGTTCAAATGGAGAGTCAAATGGAGCTACAGTGTAAAAGTTATGGATCCCAAAAGTTCTACCACCAATTAGGGTAAAACCATCACCTGAATTGTCACCTAAAATATTAATCAGATCATTCTTCCCTCCTTAAGAAGCAATGGTCCCCATTACATCAAGATTTGTCATAAAATCTGGTAGTTGTGTTTTGATTTTATTATCAATGCATACTTGGAATGGATTATTGTTTATAGAGCTGTGCTAGGCATGATGGTTCACCATTTCTATCTAACCATCAGTCTGTGGATGGAAGGCCATGAACTTCCTCAACTTGGTATCTATTTTCTTCTATTGTTGTGTTGTTTGTGTAGTCAAGGCTGCAACACCAGCCCTTTTAGATTTGTGTGGCTTGGCCACCATAAGAATGAATTTCTTGGCACTAATCAAGGAGACAAATGTAGAAAGTGGTACCTCTGGTACCCTATAACACTATGTTCCAAGAGTGAGATGATCCTTCAATTTATGGATTCATAGATGCAATGTCAATCATACATGAATGGTTGACCCAAGAGTACATCACAAACATCCAAATTCAGCACATCACATAAGACCTCATCTTGGAAAGGTTTTATGCATATGAGAGAAGACATTGGTGGGTGACACAAAGGTTTCTCTTTGGACTCAACCATTCAATATTGTATGGCTTTGGGTGAGGCTTCATAGATAGATTTAGGATTTTCACAACATTATCAGAGATTAAATTCTTTTGACTCCCACTATCAAGAATGAAATACAAAGGCTTACCTTTCAATCATAACTTGAGTGAGACAATCTTTCCTTGTCATCTGGCCTCTCCTCATGGGTCTGTAATGAAGTAATGATGACATCAGGCTCAGCATCTATAATCTCTTATTCATCCTCTTGGACTATAGGGTGTAGATGTTGAGGATTGTGACTCATCAAGTAGGGACTTGATGGCTCAACATTATTCTTTAGAGTGAGTTCTATATTTGTGATAATCACACCATTTTCTAGTCTCTTTCCTTTTACTTCCAATTTTGGCCTCATGTTTAACCTTCTTTGTAACTTTTTCATTTCAAAGGCTGACTCTTCATATTCATTCTTCCATGCTTCTACTCAATCTTCACCATGAACCTTTATGCCTCACCGAGGGTTTCTAAATTGAAGAGTTCCATCTTCCCCCATATATACCATTGTAGTCCACCATGATATTTGAGAGCCTTATGTTTTTCACTTTACTAGATGCTCAATCTCATAAATAAAAAATGAAAAATATTAGTGTAATCTTGAATAGACTATTTTTTACCTTGGTAAAGTTGTTACCATTGTATATATAGATCATCATATGATCCAATAGGGTAGTATTATTCCTTTATAGCTTCTATGAAATCATTCTAGGTAGGTTCCACCTCAAAGCCAATATCATCCAAACTAAATCTCTTCTTATATACTTCTCACCAATTTTTGACAGGCAATGATACTTTCAAAAGAGAAAAAGTGATCTTCTCTATATCAATAAATTTATATACAAAAAAATAAGATGATAATTGATCCAACCAATTTTATACTACTTCAACATTTATTTTTCCTTCAAATTTAGGGATATCAAAATTCACCTAAACCTTGAAAGGTGTTGGGGCACTAAAAATATGTGGGGTTACAGATGAGGAGCCAAATTTTCTCATCAAGATTTGTTTGATAATTTGGGTGAATTATTGTAGCATCTACACTTGATTTTTTTAGAGAGATTAATTCACCATTTCCTTGAAAGGATCAGATGTCTCGATGTTATCCACCATTTGAGGTCATTTGGAATGAACATGTGTATAGTCTACTAGTTCTATTTTCCACCCAAGCCTTTTATAATCTGAAATCATCCTTGAGATCATACACTTTAAATATAAATATATTTGATACCACTAATCCAAAACCTATAATATTTGGTTGAAAGATAATTCGAGAAATAAGAACAACTCAATAACAATAATTTTATTTTTGAGAAGAGACATTTTATTGATCAAATTTGCAAATCCAAACATATGCCTATCTCTGAGAAGAGATGTCTAATTTCATTTTTGGGTTACATATTCATTTATACATATTTTTAAGGTAAGAAGAGGATGTGGAAGGTCACTAATATTGAGGGAGATTAATTATTTCATCTTTCATGATTCACAATAATATAGAATTCAAGGAATTACTATTTTTTAAAACTTACTATTTTTAGACTGCACTACTAAAATTGAAAATTGGAGCACTTCCATTTAGTTTTTAAGGGTTAAAACTGTCAGGGTGCACGAAACCGGAAGCACACAGTTGATTACCAAACCAAGCAACTTAATATGCGTAAATTAACCAGATTCAACAAGTAACTAGAATTCAGAATAACACAGAATATGAGAGACAATACACAACTTGTATTAATAACTCTTATAGAAAAGAATACAATAAAGAAGATGCCACTTCTTCTCCACCACCTCTTCAGAGGTTTCCCACACCTCAAGTGAACAGTAATTCTCTCCTCAAAGCTCTCTCTACTAGGTCCCAACACCCAACTCAAACACAGAGTTGGTGTTCACCTTACACCTGTGCTCCATGCACTCCACAAGTGCTCCACGCACTCCACAAGTACTCAAAGTGCTTCAAGTAGATCTCCCATGAACCTGCAACAACCTGCAATTCAACAGACCATACTTATGGAAGGAACTGCCTTACCTTCCTCTCAACTCTCCATGTACTCCACATACATACCAATGAGTACACACCGTACTCCAAGTAGATCCTACCTGATTCTGCTCCCTGTTGTGTTACTGTCCTATCTGATCTCCAACCTACAGATCAATACTAGTTCTGCACACTTGTGAACCTTGACCTTGCACACACACACACACCTATAGATCAATGATCTTACTTACCATGTAGATCTCCTATAAGGGCCATGCTCACCTGATGACCAAGATCATACACACCTGAAGAATCTAGCTGACTCTCCAATCCAGCACCAACACAACTGGTACTATGGCACTAGGAGGAACGCACCATTGCTCTACCTCACACATCGAAGGAGCTTATAATTATACTCTCTTACTCCCTAGCACTAATTTACAATACAACCATGAGTCTATTATATAAAACTCATTCAAACAATAATTAGACATCTAATTACAATAATTAGATCTGTAGCTATGAGTCCAAAATTAGCACTCATCATGCAAACACTTGGTTCGTTAGCTAACTGCCCATAATAAGCTCGCAGTCGAACCACACAGGCGATCGACGCTGGTCCTTGTCCACCTGGGGGTCGTCGACGTCGGCCGATATCTGACTGACGTCAGTTTCTTCCTGTCTGCTACCTACTGATGTCAGTTTGCCTGACCGACATTGGTATCTATGACACTCCAGCAACTCCTCCAATGGCCTTCTCCATGTCTGCATCAGTGAAGCTTTTAGCTCCATAACTTAACAATCTCCCACTTGGAGATAAATAGTTTCACTGTACCTGTACCTGTACTTCATCTAATCTGTTTCCTAGTTTGTATTCCTCTTCAAGCTCAATCCTAAAGACAACCCACCACACATCCTATGGTGTACCTCCTGTCATCCAAGTACCCTACCACATCTGAACCTACAAACACATGTAGTGAAGTCCTGACCCTGCATGTATACCTACTGCTGGTCCCTCTCAAAATCTCTGAGAACCCACTTCCCCAGATTGGCTCCTAACTCTCTGACAGCTCCCACTGCATGGGAATACTCAGGTCTATACCAGACCTCATGTGATTTTGAATATTGTACCTATCCAGCCCTTAGTGTGCTCCGGCTCTACATCCTAAACCTCGCCAAAACTTGATTCACATCAACTCCCACTGGAGACAAAATCAACCTGTGATCTCCATGCCTCCCATGTCAAAGAATTTCACTGCTCTAAACTCCTCTTGACATGCCACTGAACTAATCTTACCCTTAGCTCAGCACAACCCTGTATGTACAAACCTTGCTAGCAAATATACCATCCACATATAGCAACAGAATGATGTCATGACTTATCATCCACCTGGTAAGACAAACCATGGTAGTTACCCTGACATTGACTGAAGCCATGCTCCGTCCTCCACCTATCAAAACCTGTACCACTGTCCTGCAGCTTCCTCAAGACCATATGCCTGGTCTTCCATCTCACGTATCCATTCTCTCTATTCTTCAACTAAGGAATCCATTTGTCTCTGTGCTTTCGCACCGGCTGGCAACCCTATCAAAACTCCCATTTGGTTCTGCATCATATCCCTGCCATACTCCCACCTATTTCATGGATCCTTCTTGCTCTATAATCAGCAACGAGTATAAAGAAGAGGAACAATGAATTTGAGGGCCTAATTATGTCTTCAGTCCTCTGTATGGGTGTTTGAGACTCCTTGATAGCATGTTATCCACCTAAAATCCATTACAGTGACCGACCTCGGTCACTCCACAGTTTGCATCTGATCGACGTCGGTTCCCATGCGTCTGTCCCTGACTACCAACCTGCTAATGTCGGTGTCCCTGTTGCCGACGTTGGTCCTCCTGACCGACGTCAGTCTTACCCTGCCCAACATCACTGGCTCTAGTCTGCACATGACCGACATCGGCACTTGTCTGTTCGACGCCGGTTCTTCCTGATCGATGCCAGTATCTGTGTTCACCTGTGAGTGATGACTTTTTACCCGTGAGCTCCTTTGAATCAATCTCCATGTCCAAACTGCTCTGCTCAGAAGTATCCAACACCATCCACTGGTTTCTATCTGCCATCTCCTCCGAGAACACCAAGGCTTTCCAGTTCTTAAGCCTATCAAATATATCTGTCTTTCGCTTAAGAACATGCATCTCCTTCCTGCTCATGTGACCAAGCCTACGAAGCCACGTCTCCACAACAGAAGAAGAATTAGTAATATAAACAAGTAGATAAAGAGTACCTATTTTCTTACCACCAGCTAATTCAAGTGTACCCACTGTGAGAGTTCTTGTGCATCTCTCATCACCCAATCTTCCTAAAGAAATTAGCCATATCTCCAAACCTGGGACCTGCATGACCTTCATCAACACCTGTGTGTTGGCCACCTATAATTTCAGCTTCACTTACCCTTTGCCAATTCTTTGGCAAGGCTTACCAGTTCCTCTACCTGGGGCTACATGAAAAGAGGAAACCGAATCTTTTATCCAAGATTCAACTTTATCCAAGAAACCTCCCAGAGCATCCTATGCAACATTACCTGCAACATCTGCTTCTTCAGTTTCTTCTTGCTAATCTTCCACAAACCAACAATATTCTTTTACCTGCTCTTTCTTTCCATGGGACCTTAAGTAACCATCTATGCTTTTCAACTCCTCCATTCTTAGCTTACTTTCATCTGCCATTGCTCTGCTCCCACTCAATCAAAAACCCCTAAGAGTGACCTGTAACCAAACACAAAACCTGCTTCCTGCAACCTTAGCTCTGATACCACTTGTCAGGGTGCATGAAACCGGAAGCACACAGTTGATTACCAAACCAAGCAACTTAATATGTGTAAATTAACCAGATTCAACAAGTAACTAGAATTCAGAATAAAATAGAATATGAGAGACAATACACAACTTGTATTAATAACTCTTACAGAAAAGAATACAATAAAGAAGATGCCACTTCTTCTCCACCACCTCTTCAGAGGTTTCCCACACCTCAAGTGAATAGTAATTCTCTCCTCAAAGCTCTCTCTACTAGGTCCCAACACCCAACTCAAACACAGAGTTGGTGTTCACCTTACACCTGTGCTCCACGCACTCCACAAGTGATCCACGCACTCCACAAGTACTCAAAGTACTTCAAGTAGATCTCCCATGAACTTGTAACAACCTAAAATTCAACAGACCATACTTATGGAAGGAACTACCTTGCCTTCCTCTCAGCTCTCCATGTACTCCACGTACATACCAATGAGTACACACCGTACTCTAAGTAGATCCTACCTAATTCTGCTCCCTGTTGTGTTGCTATCCTATTTAATCTCCAACCTACAGATCAATACTGGTTCTACACACCTGTGAACCTTGACCTTACACACACACACCTACAGATCAATGATCTTACTTACCATGTAGATCTCCTATAAGGGCCATGCTCACCTGATGACCAAGATCATACACACCTGAAGAATCCAGCTGACTCTCCAATCTAGCACCAACACAACTGGTATTGTGGCACTAAGAGGAACGCACCATTGCTCTACCTCACACACTGAAGGAGCTTATAATTATGCTCTCTTACTCCCTAACACTAATTTACAATACAACCATGAGTCTATTATATAGAACTCATCCAAACAATAATTAGACATCTAATTACAATAATTAGATCCGCAGCTATGAGTCTAAAATTAGCACTCATCATGCAAACACTTGGTTCGTTAGCTAACTACCCGTAATAAGCTCACAGTCAAACCACATAGGTGACCGACGCCGATCCCTGTCTGCCTGGGGGTTGCCGACATCGGCCAATATTTGACTGACGTCGGTTTCTTCCTGTCTGCTACCTGCCGATGTCGGTTGGCCTGACCGACGCCGGTATCTGTGACACTCTAGCAACTCCTCCAATGGCCTTCTCCATGTCTACATCAGTGAAGCTTTTAGCTCCACAACTTAACAAAAACCCATAAATCAGATCTCATGCCATCTCATGATGTTCCCCTCATTTTTAGCTTTTCAATGATTCAAATGGAGAGTCAAATGGAGCTATGTTGCGAAAGTTATGGCTCCCAAAAATTCTACCACCAATTGAGGTAGAACCATCACCTAAATTATCACCTAAAATATTCTTTGGATCATTCTTCCCTCTTTGAGAATCAATGGTCCCCACTGCATCAATATTTATCACTAAGTGTGGCAGTTGTGTTTTGATTTAATTCCTGATGCATACTTGGAATGGACTATGCTTTGTGGAGCTATGTTGGGCTTGATGGTTCACCATTTCTGTGTGACCATAAGTCTATGGATGGAAGGTCATGAACTTCCTCATCTTGATATCTATTTACTTATATTGTTGTGTTCTTTATGTAGTTAAGGATTCAACATCAGCACTTTTATATTTATGTGGCTTGACCACCATGAGAATGAATTTTTTGGCACTAATCAAGGAGACAAATCTAGAAGGTGGTACATCTGGTACCCTATAGCACCTTGTTCCAAGAGTGAGGGTGATCTTTTGATTTTTTATTCATAAATGTTATGTTGATTATACATGAATGGTTGACCAATGAGTACATCATAAACATCCAGATTTACCACATCACATAAGACCTAATCTTAGAAAGGTTTTATTGCACATGAGAAAAGACATTAGTGCGTTACATAGAGGTTTCTCCCTAAATTCAACCATTCAATATTATATGGCTTTGGGTGAAGCTTCATGGATAGATTTAGGCTTTTCACAACATTAGCAAAGATTAAATTCTTTTGACTCCAACTGTCAAGAATGAAATGAAGAGGCTTACTTTTCACCCATAACTTAGAGTGAAACAACCTTTCCTTATCATTTGGCCTCTCCTCATGGGTCTGTGATGAAGCAATAATGGCATTAGGCTCAACATCTATAATATCTTCTTCATCTTCTTCAACTGTAGGGTGTGTATGAGGTAGAGTAGTAGATGTTGAGTATTATGACTAAAAAAGTAGGGACTTGGTGGCTTGACATTCTTCTTTGGAGTAAGTTCTAGATTTGTGGTAATCACACCATTTTTTAGTCTTTCCTTCCTTTTTCTTCCAAGTTTAGCCTCATGTTTGACCTTCTTTGTCACTTTTCTATTTTGAAGGCTAACTCTTCATATTCATTCTTCCATGGTTCTACTCAATCTTCACCATGAACTTATACACCTCATTGAGGGTTTCTAAATTGAAGAGTTCTATTTCTCTCCATATATACCATTGTAGTCCACCATGATATATTATAACCTTGTGTTTCTCACTTTCCTAGATGCCCAATGTCATGGATAGAGAATAAAAAATGTCAGTGTAATCTTGAACAGAGTGTTCCTTACCTTGGCAAAATTATTTCCATTCTATATATAGATCATCATATGCTATAATGGGGTAGTATTCTTCCTTTACAGCTTCTATGAAATTGTCTCAGGTAAGTTCCACCTCAAAGCCAATATCATTCGTATTAAATCTCTTCTTGTATACTTCCCACCAATTTTTGACAGGCAATGATGCTTTCAAAAGAGAAAAAGTGATCTTATCTTTATAAATGAATTTATTTATAAAAAAATAAGATGATAATTGATCCAACCAATTTTATAATACATTAGCATTGATTTTTCCTTCAAATTTATGGATATCAAAATTCACCTAAATCTTGAAGAGTGTTGGGGCACTAAAAAGATGTGAGGTTTAGATGAGGAGCCATAATTTTTCATTAGGATTTGTTGGATAATTTAGGTGAATTTTTGTAGCATCTATGCTTGCTTCTACTAGAGGGATTCATTCACCATTTCCTTGAAAGGATCAGATGTCTTGATGTTTTCCACCATTTGAGGTCATTTAGAGCGAATAGGTGGATAGTCTACTAGTTTTATTTTCCACCCAAGATTCCTATAATCTGACCTCATCCTTGGGATCATACACTATAATGAAAAAACACTCTAATACCACTAATTCAAAACTTATAAGCTTTGGTTGAAAGATAATTCAAAAAACAAGAACAACATAATAACAATAATGCTATCTTTGAGAAGAGATGTTTTACTGATCAAATTTGTAGATCTAAACATATGCCTATCTTTAAGAAGAGATCTCTAATTTCATTTTTGGTTTAAATATTCATTTTTATATATTTTTAAAGTAATATGAGGATGTTTAAGGTCACCAATCTCAAGGGAGATTATTTAGTTCGACTTCCATGATTCACAACAATACAAAATTCAAGGAATTTCTATTTTTAGAAACTTACTATTTTTAGAATACACTACTAAAATTGAAAATTAAAGAAATTTTATTTATTTTTTGAGGGTAAAAACCTATCGAGCAAAGCTTTGGATATATTACAATGTTCCCCATATTCTTAGCTTTCCAACGGTTCAAATGGGGAGTCAAACAGAGATATGGTGCAAAAGTTATGGCTGCTAAAAGTTCTACCCCCAAATGGGGTAGAAACATCACTCAAATTGTAACTTAAAATATTTATTAGATCATTCCTCCCTCCTTGAGAAGCAATGGTACCCATTACATCAATATTTTTTATCAAGTGTGACATTCATGTTTTGATTTGATTCTCAATGCATCCTTAGAATGGACTGTGCTTTGGGGAGTTGTGTTGGGCTTGATGGTTCAATATTTCTATCTAAATATCAGTCTGTGGATGGAAGGCCATGAAATTCCTCAACTTGGTATCTATTTTATTCTATTTTTCTATTGTTTATGTAGTCAAGGCTGCAAAATCAACTCTTTTAGATTTTTATGGCTTGACCACCATGAGAATGAATTTCTTGGCACTAATCAGGGAGACAAATGTAGAAGGTGGTACCTCTGGTACCTTGTAGCACCTTATTCCAAGAGTGAGGATGACCCTTCAATTTATTTATTCATAGATTCCATGTTCATCATACATAAATGGCTAACCAAGGAGTACATCACAAACATTCATATTGACCACATCACACAAGACCTCATTTTGGAAATGTTTTATTGCATATGAGAGAATACATTGGTGGGTGACATGAAGGTTTCTCCCTAAACTCAACCATATAATACTATATGGCTTTGGATGAGGCTTCATGGATAGATTTAGGTTTTTCACAACATTAATAGAGATTAAATTTTTTTGACTCCCACTATTAATAATGAAATGCAGAGGCTTACCTTTCACCCATAACTTAGAGTGAATCAACCTTTCCTTGTCATCTAACCTCTCCTCATGAGTTTGTGATGAAGTAGTGATGGCATGAAGCTCAGCATCTATAATATTTTTTTTATCCTCTTCGATTTTAGGGTGTGTATGATGCAAAGCAGTAGATGTTGATAATTTTGACTTAGAAAGAAAGGACTTGATGGCTCAACATTATTTTTTGGAGTGAGTTCTAGATTTATGGTAATAACACCATTTTCTAGTCTTCCCTTCCTTTTACTTCCAATTTTGTCCTTGTGTTTGACCTTTTTTGTCATTTTATATTTTGAAGGCTGACTCTTTATATTCATTCTTCCATGCTTCTACTCAATCTTCATCGTAAACTTATATGCCTCACCGAGGGTTTCCAAATTGAAGAGTTATATCTCCCCTTGTATATACCATTGTAGTCCAATATAATATTTTAGAACTTTATGCTTTTCACTTTCTTGAATGCCTATCATTCAGATAGAGAATGAAAAATGTCAATGTAATCTTGAATAGACTATTCTTTACCTTGGTGAAGTTGTTGCCACTCTATATATAGATCATCATATGCTCTAATGGGATAGTATTCTTCCTTTACAACATCTATAACATTATCTTAGGTAGGTTTTGCCTCAAGGCCAATATCATCTGTAGTGAATCTCTTCTTGTACACTTCCCACCAATTTTTGATAGGTATTGATTCTTTCAAAAGAGAAAAATTGATCTTCTATTTATCGATGAATTTATTTATATAAAAATAAGATGAAAATTGATCCAACTAATTTTCTACTGCATCAACATTGATTTTACCTTCAAATGTAGGGATATAAAAATTCCCATGAACCTTGAAGGGTGTTGGAGCACTGAAAATATGTGGGGTTATAGATGAGGAGCCATAATTTTCCTAAAAACTTTATTATAGAATTTGGGATAATTATTGTAGCATTTGTGATTTTTACTATTGGAGGGCTTCAGTCATCATTTCATTGAAAGAATCAGATGTCTCAGTGTTGTCCACCATTTGAGGCCATTTAGAACGAATAGCTGGATTGTCTATTGGTTCTATTTTCCACCTAAGCTTCCTATAATTTGATCTCATCTTTGGGATCATACACTCTAAATATAAACTGCTCTAATACCACTGATCCAAAAATTAGAAGCTTTGGTTGAAAGATAATTCAAGAAACAAGAACAACATAATAACAATAATGTTATCTCTTAGAAGAGATGTTTTATTGATAAAATTTGTAGATCCAAACATAGTCCTATCTCTAAGAAGTGATGTCTGATCTTATTTTTGGGTTACATCTTTATTTATAAATATTTTAAAAGTGGAGGAGGATCTAGAAGGTCACCAATCTTGAGGGAGATTAATTGGTTTAACTTTGATGATTCACAACAATATAGAATTTAAGAGATTATTATTTTTAGATTATACTAATAAAATTGAAAATTAGGGCATTTTAATTTAGTTTTCAAGGTTTAAAACCCATTGATCAAGGCTCATTCCATCTCATGATGTTCCCCTCATTATTAGATTTCTAATGGTTCAAATGGAGAGTCAAACAGAGCTATGGTGCAAAAGTTATGGCTCCCAGAAGTCTTTCCACCAATTGGGGTAGAACCATCACTCAATTTGTTACCTAAAATATTGTTTGGATCATTCCTCCCTCCTTGAGAAGTAATGGTGTCCATTAGATCAATATTTTTCATTAAGTGTGGTAGTTGTGTTTTTATTTGATTCTTTATGCATACTTGGAATGGATTATGCTTTGTGGAGCTGTGTTAGGCTCATTGGTTCACCATTTCTATCTGACCATTAGTCTATGGATGGAATGCCATGAAATTCCTTAGCTTGGTAGCTATTTGCTTTTTTTATTGTGTTTTTTGTGTATTCATGGTTACAACATCATCCCTTTTATATTTATGTGGCTTGACCACCATGAGAATGAATTTTTTGACACTAATTAGGGAGACAAATGTAGAAAGTGGTACCTATGGTACCCTGTAGTGTTGTGTTCCAAGAGTAAGGGTGATCCTTTGAGTTCTTGATTCATATATGCCATATCAATCATACATGAATGGTTGACCAAGGATTACATTACAAATGTCTAGATTGAACACATCACATAAGACCTCATCTTGGAAAGGTTTTATTGCATATGAGAGAAGACATTGGTGGGTGACATGGATGTTTCTTCCTAGACTAAACCATCCAATACTGTATGGCTTTAGGTGAGGCTTCATGGATAGATTTAGGATTTTCATAACATTATTAGAGATTAAATTCTTTTGACTCCTAGTATCAAGAATGAAATATAGAGGCTTACCTTTCACATATAACTTATAGTGAAACAACCTTTCCTTGTCATTTGGTCTCTCCTCATGGGTCTATGATGAAGCAATGATGGCATCAAGCTTAGTATATATAATCTCTTCTTCATCCTCTTCAACTATAGGGTGTGTATGAGATAGAGTAGTAGATGTTGAGGATTATGACTCAGAAAGTAGGGACTTGATGGCTCAACATTCTTCTTTGGAGTGAGTTCTAGATTTATGGTAATCACACCATTTTCCAGTCTTCTCTTCTTTTTGCTTCTAATTTTGGCCTTGTGTTTGAAATTCCTTATCAATTTTCCATTTTGAAGGTTATCTCTGCATATTCATTCTTCCATTTTTCTACTCAATCTTCATCATGAACTTGTACACCTCATCGAGGGTTTCTAAATTGAAGACTTCCATCTCTCCCAATATATACCATTATAGTCCACCATGATATTTGAGAACCTTGTGTTTCTCACTTTCTTGGATGCCCAATCTCATAGATAGAGAATGAAAAATGTTAGTATCATTTTGAACAAACTGTTCCTTACCTTGACAAAGTTGTTTCCACTCTATATACATATCAACATATGCTCCAATAGGGTAGTATTCTTCCTTTATAGCTCCATGCTTCTGATCAATCTTCACCATGAACTTTTACACCTCACCGAGGGTTTTCAAATTGAAGATTTTCATGTTCCCCTATATATACCATTTTAGTCCACCATGATATTTGAGAACCTTATGTTTTTCACTTTCCTAGATGCCCAATCTCACAGATAGAGAATGAAAAATGTCAGTGTAATCTTAAACCAACTATTCCTTACCTTGGCAAAGTTGTTACCACTCTATATATAGATCATCATATGTTCTAATGGGGTAGTATTTTTCCTTTATAACATCTATAAAATCATCCTAGATAGGTTCCACCTCAAGGATGATATCAACCGTACTGAATCTCTTCTTGTACACTTCCCACCAAGTTTTGATAGGCAATGATGCTTTCAAAAGAGCAAAAGTGATCTTGTCTTTATCAATGAATTTATTTAAAAAAATAAGATGACAATTGATACAATTAATGTTATACTACATCAGCATTGATTTTGCCTTCAAATATAGGGATATCAAAATTTCCTAAAAAATTGAACAGTGTTGGGGCACTAAAAAGATGTAGGGTTACAGATGAGGAGCTAGAATTTCAAATCAATTTTTTTTAGATAATTTGGGTGAATTTTTTTAGCATCTATGCTTACTAATACTAGAGGAATTCATTCACCATTTCCTTGAAAGGATTAGATGTCTTGGTGTTGTCTACCATTTGAGGTCATTTAGAGTGAACAGGTGGATAGTCTACTAGTTCTATTTTCTACCCAAGTTTCCTATAATTTGACCTCATCCTGAATCATACACTCTAAAAACAAACCACTCTAATACTACTGATCTAAAATTTATAAGCTTTATTTGAAATATAATTCAATAAGAAAAATACAATAACGATAATGTTATCTCTGAGAAGAGATGTTTTATTGATCAAATTTGAAAATCCAAACATATGCCTATCTCTGAAAAGAGATGTTTGATTTAATTTTTAGGTTACATCTTCATTTATATATATTTTTAAGGTATAATGAGGATGTGTAAGGTCATCAATATTGAGGGAGATTAATTGGTTTGAATTCCACAATTTACAACAATATAGAATTCAAGGAATTACTATTTTTAAAAACTTTTTATTTTTAAAATACACTACTAAAATTGAAAATTAGAGAAATTCCATTTAGTTTTTGAGGGTCAAAACCCACTAAGTGGAGCTTGTTCTATCTCTATCTCATGATTTTCCCTTCTTTCTTAGCTTTCCAATGGTTTAAATGAGAAGTCAAATGGAGCTATGGTGCAAAAGTTATAGCTCTCAAAAGTTCTACCACCAATTGGTGTAGAATTATCACCTAAATTATCACCTAAAATGTTGCTCAAATCATTCCTCCCTCATTGAGAATAAATGGTCTCTATTTCAGAAATATTTGTCATCAAGTGTGGTATTTATGTTTTGATTTTATTCCTAATACATACTTGGAATGGACTATGCATTGTGGCACTATGTTGGACCCGATGGCTTACCATTTCTATCTGACCATCAGTCTGTAGATTAAAGGCCACAAACTACTTCAGCTTGGTATATATTTACTTATGTTATTGTTATGTTTGTGTAGTTAGGTCTACAACATCATCCCTTTTAGATTTATGTGGCTTGACCACTATGAGAATGAATTTATTAGCACTAATCAAGGAGACAAATGTAAAAGGTGGTACCTCTGGTACCCTTTAGTGCCATGTTCCAAGAATGAGGGTGATCCTTTTAGTTCTTGATTCATAGATGCCATGTCGATCATACATGAATGGATGACCAAGGAGTACATGGAAAATATCTATATTGACCACATCACATAAGACCTCATCTTGGAAAGGTTTTATTACATTTGAGAGAAGATATTGGTGGGTGACACAGAGGTTTCTCCTTGGACTCAACCATATAATACTATATGGATTTGGATGAGGCTTCATGGATAGATTTAGTATTTTTACAACATTAATATAGATTAAATTCTTTTGACTCCCACTATCAAGAATGAAATGTAGAAGCTTACCTAGAGTGAAATAACCTTTCTTTGTAATATAGCCTCTCCTCATGGGTTTATGATGAAGCAATGATGGCATCAAGCTCAACATCTACAATCTCTTCTTCATCCTCTTCAACTGTACAGTGTGTATGAGGTAGAGTAGTAGATGTTGAGGATTATGACTCAAAAATTAGGGATTTGATGGCTTGACATTTTTATTTTGAGTGAGTTCTAGATTTGTGGTAATCACACCATTGTCTAGTGCTCCCTTTCTTTTACTTCTAATTTTGGCCTCGTGTTTGACCTTCTTTATCACTTTTCCATTTTTAAAGTTGACTCTTCTTATTCATTCTTTCATGCTTCTACTCAATCTTCATTGTGAACTTGTACACCTCATTGAGGGTTTCTAAATTGAAGAGTTTTATCTCCCCCCATATATACCATTATAATCCACCATGATATTTGAGAACCTCATGTTTCACACTTTCTTAGATGCCAAATATCATAGATAGAGAATAAAAACTATCAGTATAATCTTGAATAAATTATTCCTTACCTTGGTGAAGTTGTTTCCACTCTATATATAGATCATCATATGCTCCAATGGGCTAGTATTCTTTCTTTACAGCTTCTATGAAATCATCCAAGGTAGGTTCCATATTTAGGCCAATATCATCCATACTAAATCTCTTCTTGTACACTTTTCCACCAATTTTTTATAGGCAATGATTCTTATAAAAGAACAAAAGTGATATTCTCTTTATCGATGAATTTATTTATAGAAAAATAAGATGACAATTGATCCAACCAATTTTTTACTACATCAATATTGATTTTGCCTTAAAATGTAGGGATATCAAAATTCACTTAAACCTTGAAGGGTGTTGAGGCACTAAAAATATGTGGGGTTGCAGATGAGGAGCTAAAATTTCTCATTAAAATTTATTGGATAATTTGGAAAAATTATTGTAGAATCTATGCTTACTACTGTTGGAGGGCTTCATTCACCATTTCCTTGAAAAGATCAGATTTTTTGGTGTTGTCTACCATTTGAGGTCATTTGAAGCGAGCAGGTGGATAGTCTGTTGGTTCTATTTTCTACCCAATCTTATTGTAATCTAACATCATCCTTAAGATCATACAATATAAAGATAAAATACACTAATACCACTGATCCAAAAATTAGAAGCTTTGATTGAAAGATAATTCAAGAAAAAGGAACAACATAATAATAATAATTTTATCTCTAAGAAGAGATGTTTTATTGATCAAATTTGTAGATCCAAACATATGTCTATCTCTAAAAATAGATGTCTAATTTCATTTTGGGGTTACATATTCATTTATATACATTTTTAAGGTAGGAGAAGGATGTGGGAACTCACCAATCTTGAGGGAGATTAATTTGTTTGACTTCCATGATTCACAATAATACAAAATTTGAGGAATTATTATTTTTAAGAACTTACTATTTTTAGACTGTACTACTAAAATTAAAAATTAAGGCACTTCTATTTAATTTTTTAGGGTGAAAACTTATCTAGTGGATCTTGTTCCATCTCATGATGTTCCCCTCATTCTTAGCTTTCCAACGGTTCAAACAAGGAGTCAGATGGAGCTATGGTGCAAAAGTTATTACTCTTAGAAGTTATGTCATCAATTGGGGTAGAACCATCACTTGAATTGTCACCTAAAATGTTTCTTAGATCATTCTTCCCTCCTTGAAAATAAATGGTCTCTATTACATCAATATTTATCATCAAGTGTGGTAGTTGTGTTTTGATTTGATTCTTGATGCATACTTGGATTTGACTATGCTTTATTAATCTATGTTAGGCTCGATGGTTCACCATTTCTATTTGATCATCAGTCTATGGATAGAAGGCCATGAACTTCCTTAGATTGGTATCTATTTGATTATATTATTGTGTTGTTTGTGTAGTTAGGACTACAACATCAACCTTTTTAAATTTATGTGGCTTGACCACCATGAGAATGAATTTTTTGGCACTAATCAGGGATACAAATGTAGAAGATGGTACCTCTAGTAACCTGTAGCACCATGTTCTAAGAGTGAGGGTGATCCTTCAAGTTTTTGATTCATATATTCCATGTTGATCATACATGAATGGTTGACAAATGAGTATATCACAAATATCTAGATTGACCACATTACATAAGACTTCATCTTTGAAAGGTTTTATTACATATGAGAGAAGACATTGGTGGGTGACACAAAGGTTTCTTCTTATACTCAACCATCCAATATTGTATGGCTTTAGGTGAGGCTTCATGGATATATTTAGGCTTTTCACAATATTAGTAGATATTAAATTCTTTTGACTCCCACTATCGAGAATTAAATGTAAAGGCTTACCTTTTACCCATAACTTAGAGTGAAAAATATTTCCTTGTCATTTAGCTTTTCCTCATGGATCTGTGATGAAGCAATGATGGTATCAAGCTCAACATATACAATCTCTTCTTCATCCTCTTTGACTGTAGGGTTTGTATGAGGTAGAGTAGTAGATGTTGAAGATTATGACTCAGAAAGCAAGGACTTGATGGCTCAACATTATTTTTTGGAGTGAGTTCTAAATTTGTGGTAATCACACTATTTTATAGTCTTATCTTTCTTTTTCTTCCAATTTTGGCCTCATGTTTGACCTTCTTTGTCACTTTTCTATTTTGAAGGTTGACTCTTCCTATTCATTTTTCCATGCTTCTACTCAATCTTCACCATGAACTTGTACACCTCATCGAGAGTTTCTAAATTAAAGAGTTCCATATCCCACCATATATACCATTGTAATCCACCATGATATTTGAGAACCTTGTGTTTCTCAATTTCCTGGATACTCAATTTTATAGATAAAAAATAAAAAATGTTAGTGTAATTTTGAACAAATTGTTCCTTACCTTGGAAAAGTTTTTATCACTCTATATACAAATCATCATATGATCCAATGGGGTAGTATTCTTCCTTTATATATTTTATGAAATCATCCCAGATAGGTTCTACCTCAAGAACAATTTCATTAGCACTGAATCTCTTCTTGTACACTTCTCACCAATTTTTGATAGGGAATGATGCTTTCAAAAGAGAAAAAGTGATCTTCTCTTTATTGATCCATTTCTTTATATAAAAATAAGATGATAATTAATCCAACCAATTTTCTACTACATCAAAATTGATTTTTATCTCAAATGTAGGGATATCAAAATTCACCTAAACCTTGAAGGGTGTTGGGGCACTAAAAAGATGTGGGGTTGCAGACAAGGAGCCAAAATTTCCCATCATGATTTATTAGAGAATTTAGGGAAATTATTGTAGCATATACACTTGCTATTGCTAGAGGGATTCATTCACTATATATTTTAAGGGATTAGATGTCTTGATGTTGTCTGCCATTTGAGGTCATTTGGAATGAAGATGTAGATAGTCTACTAGTTCTATTTTCTACCTAAGCTTCCTCTAATTTAACCTCATCCTTGGGATCATACACTCTAAAGATAAACTAATTTGATTTAGTTGAAATATAATTCAAGAAATAAAAACAACACAATAACAATAATACTATCTCTGAGAATAAATGTTTTATTGATCAAATTTATAGATCTAAACATATGTCTATCTCTGAGAAGAGATGTCTAATTTCATTTTGAGGTTATATCTTCATTTATTTACATTTTTAAGGTAGGAGGAGGATTTTTAAGGTCACCAATCTTGAGGTATATTAATTGGTTTGACTTCCATGATTCATAACAATACAAAATTTGAGGAATTACTATTTTTAGAAACTTACTATTTTTAGACTACATTATTATAATTGAAAATTGGGGAAATTTTATTTGGTTTTCAATGATAAAAATACATAAAATGGAGTTTATGACATCTCATGATGTTTCCCTCATTATTATCTTTCAAATGGTTCAAATGGGGAGTCAAACAGAGCTATGGTGCAAAAGTTATGGCTCCTGAAAGTTATATCACCAATTAGGGTAGAACCATCCCCTGAATTATCACCTAAAATGTTGCTCAAATCATTCCTCCCTCCTTGAGAAGCAATGGTACCCATTGCATCAAGATTTTTTATCAAGTGTGGTGGTTGTGTTTTGATTTAATTCTCGATGCATACTTAGAATGGGTTGTGCTTTGTGGAGCTGTGTTGGGCCTGATGGTTCACCATTTCTATCTAACCATCATTCTATGGATGGAAGGCCATAAACTTTCTAGCTTGGTATCTATTTACTTTTATTATTGTGTTTTTTGTGTAGTTAGGACTACAACATCAAGCCCTTTTAGATTATATGGCTTGACCAACATGAGAATGAATTTTTTGGCATTAATCAAGAAGACAAATATAGAAGGTGGTACCTCTGGTACCCTATAGCATTGTGTTCCAAGAGTGAGGTTAATCCTTTGAGTTCTTGATCCATAGATGCCATGTCGATCATACATGTATGGTTGACCAAGGAGTACATCACAAATATCCATATTGACCACATCACATAAGACTTCATCTTGGAAAGGTTTTATTTCATATGAGAGAAGACATTGGTGGGTGACACAGAGGTTTCTCCTTATACTCAACCATCCAATACTATATGGTTTTGGGTAAGGCTTCATGGATAGATTTAGCCTTTTCACAACATTAGCAAAGATAAAATTATTTTGACTCCCACTATCAAGGATGAAATGCAAAGGTTTACCTTTCACCCATAACTTAGAGTGAAATAACCTTTCCTTGTCATTTAGCCTCTCCTCATAGGTTTATAATGAAACAATGATGGCATTAGGCTTAGCATCTACAATCTCTTCTTCATCCTCTTCAACTATAGAGTGTGTATGAGGTAGGGTAGTAGATGTTGAGGATTGTGACTTAGAAAGTAGGGACTTGATGGCACAACATTCACCTTTAGAGTGAGTTATAAATTTATGGTAATCACATCATTTTATAGTCTTCCCTTCCTTTTGCTTCCAATCTTGGCCTCATGTTTGACCTTCTTTATCACTTTTCTATTTTGAGAGTTGACTCTTCATATTCATTCTTCCATGCTTCTGCTCAAACTTCATCATAAACTTGTATGCCTCACTGAGGGTTTCCAAATTAAAGAGTTTTATCTCCTCCCATATATACCATTGTAATCTACCATGATATTTGAGAACCTTATGTTTCTCACTTTATTAGAAGCCCAATCTCAAAAATAGAGAATGAAAAATGTTAGTGTAATCTTGAACAGACTGTGGTAAAGTTTTTGCCACTCTATATAAAGATCATCATATACTCCAATGGGGTAGTATTCTTTCTTTATAGCTTCTATGAAATCATCCTAGGTAGGTTCTATGTCAAGGACAATATCATCCATATTAAATCTCTTCTTGTACACTTTCCACCAATTTTTTATAGGCAATAATGCTTTCAAAAGAGTAAAAGTGATCTTCTCTTTATTGATGAATTTATTTATAGAAAAATAAGATGACAATTTATCCAACCAATTTTCTACTACATCAACATTTATTTTGCCTTCAAATTAAGAATATAAAAATTCACGTGAAACTTGAAGGGTGTTGGGTCACTAAAAAAATGTGAAGCTGAAGATGAGGAGCTAAAATTTCCCATCAAGATTTGTTGGAGAATTTAGAGGAATTGTTGTAACATCTATGCTTGATACTACTGGAGAGATTCATTCACCATTTCCTTGAAAGGATCGGATGTCTTGGTGTTGTTTGCCATTTGAGGTCATTTAGAGTAAACAAGTGGATATTCTATTGGTTCTATTTTCTACCCAAGATTCTTGTAATTTGACCTCATATTTAGGATCATACACTTTAAAGACAAACAACTCTAATACCATTGATCTAAAACTCAAAATCTATGGTTGAAGGATAACTTAAAAAATAAAAACAACACAATAACAATAATGCTATATCTAAAAGGAGATGTTTTATTACTCAAATTTGTAGTTACAAACATATGCCTATCTCTGAGAAGAGATGTCTAATTTCATTTTTGGATTACATCTTCATTTATATACATTTTTAAGGTAGGAGGATGTGTAAGGTCACCAATCTCAAGGGATATTAATTATTTAGACTTCCATGATTCACAACAATATAAAATTTGAGGAATTACTATTTTTAGAAACTTACTATTTTTAGACTACAATACTAAAATTGAAAATTGGGGTACTTCCATTTATTTTCCAAGGGTAAAAAATAACTAAGTGTAGCTTATTCCATGTCACAATGTTCCCCTTATTTTTATCTTTTCAATAGTTCAAATGGGGAGTCAAACGGAGCTATGGTATAAAAGTTATGGCTCCTAGAAGTTCTACCACCAATTGGGGTAGAACCATCACTTGAATTATCAGCTGAAATGTTTCTTGGATCATTCCTCCCTCCTTGAGAAGCAATGGTCCCCATTACATCAATATTTATCATCAATTGTGGTAGTTGTGTTTTGATTTGATTCTTTATGCATACTTAGAATGGACTGTGCTTTGTGGAGTTGTGTTGGGCCCAATGGTTCACCATTTATATATTACCATCAGTTTGTGGATGGAAGGCCATGAAATTCCTCAGCATGGTATCTATTTGCTTCTATTATTGTTTTGTTTGTGTAGTTAGGGCTACAACATCAGCCCCTTTAGATTTTTGTGTCTTGACCACCATGAGAATGAATTTCTTAGCACTAATCAGGGAGAGAAATGTAGAAGGTGGTACCTCTAGTACCCTATATCACCATTTTCCAATAGTGAGGGTGATACTTTGAGTTCTTGATTCATAGATTCTATGTTGATCATACATGAATGGCTGATCAAGGAGTACATTATAAACATCTAGATTGACCACATCACACAAGACCTCATCTTTGAAAGGTTTTATTACATATGAGAGAAGAAATTGGTGGGTGACATAGAGGTTTCTACCTAGACTCAACCATCTAATACTTTATGGCTTTGGGTGAGGCTTCATGGATAGATTTAAGTTTTTCACAACATTAGTAGAGATTAAATTCTTTTGACTCCCACTATCAAGAATGAAATATAGAGGTTTACCTTTCACCCATAACTTAGAGTGGAACAACCTTTCCTTGTCATCTAGACACTCCTTGTATGTTTATGATGAAGCAATGATGGCATCAGGCTTAGCAGCTACAATCTCTTCTTCATCCTCTTTGATTGTACGATGTGTATGAGGAAGACCAATAGATGTTGAGGATTGTGACTCAGAAATTAGGGACTTGATGGCTTGACATTCTTCTTTGGAGTGAGTTCCATATTTTTGGTAATCACATCATTTTTTAGTCTTCCCTTCCTTTTACTTATAATTTTGGCCTCATGTTCGACCTTCTTTGTCACTTTTCTATTTTAAAGGTTGACTCTTTGTATTCATTATTTCATGCTTCTACTCAATCTTCACCATGAACTTGTACACCTCACTGAGGGTTTCCAAAATAAAGAGTTCCATCTCCTCTCATATATACCATTGTAATCCACCATGATATTTGAGAACCTTGTGTTTCTCATTTTCCTAGATGCCCAATCTCATAGATAGAGAATGAAAAATGTCAGTGTAATCTTGAAAAGACTATTCCTTACCTTGGCAAAGTTGTTGCCACTCTATACACAGATCATATCATATGCTCCAATGGGGTAGTATTCTTCTTTTACAACTTCTCTAAAATCACCTTAGGTAGGTTATACCTCAAGGCCAATATCATTCATACTAAATCTCTTCTTGTACACTTCCCACCAATTTTTGACAATCAATGATGCTTTCAAAAGAGCAAAAGTGATCTTCTCTTTATCGATGAATTTATTTATATAAAAATAAGATGATAATTGATCTAACCAATTTTATACTACATCAACATTGATTTTTCCTTCAAATGTAGGGATATCAAAATTTACTTGAACCTTGAAGGGTGTTGGGGAACTAGAAAAGATGTGGGGTTACAGATGAGGAGCTAAAATTTTCCATCAAAATTTATTGGAGAATTTAGGAAAATTGTTGTAGCATCTAAGATTATTACTATTGGAGGGATTCATTCAAAATTTCTTTAAAAGGATCATATGTCTTGGTGTTTTCTAACATTTGAGGTTATTTGAAGTATATAGGTGGATAGTCTGTTGGTTCTATTTTCCACCCAAGCTTCATATAATCTAACCTCATCCTTGGGATATACACTCTAAAGACAAACCACTATGATACCATTGATCCAAAACTTAGAATATTTGGTTGAAAGATAATTCAGGAAATAATAATAACATAATAACAATAATGCTATCTCTAAGAAGAGATGTTTTATTGATCAAATTTGTAGATCCAAACATATGCCTATCTCTGAGAAGAGATGTCTAATTTAATTTTTGGGTTACATATTCATTTATAAATATTTTGAAGGTAGGAGGAGGATTTGTAAGGCCACCAATATTGATGGAGATTAATTGGTTTGACTTATATGATTCACAACAATATAGAATTTGAGGATTTACTATTTTTAGAAACTTACTATTTTTAGACTGCACTACAAAAATTGAAAATTTAGGCACTTTCATTTGGTTTTTGAGGGTCAAAACCCACCAAGTAGAGCTCATGAAATCTCAAAATGTTTCCCTAATTATTATATTTCCAATGGTTCAAGTGGGGAGTCAAACAAAGCTATGGTGTAAAAGTTATGGCTCTCAGATGTTCTGCCACCAATTGGGGTAGAACCATCAACCGATTTGTCACCTGAAATGTTGCTTGGATCAATTTATGAGGTCTAAGTAAGTTTTGTGTCTCTATTATTGTAGTATGGACATATTAATAACATGTAATTATGATACAATATGTATTTGGTAGAGAGAATATAATGTAAAGGATTTCAAATTCCATCAAGTTTTCGTTGAAGGTATTTAATAAACACAGTCCCATTTAAACATACATGAATCTATAACTTGCAACATAGGTGTGTTGGTGGTGAGAATGATTGTATGGTTTATGGTAAGAAACAATTGAATTCAAGGGAATAATTTCCATGATAAATTCAATATGGAACCAAGGGAGTGGATCATAGTATTCAAACAAGAAAATTTCCACCTACAAGATTCTTGATTCCCCAAATGAATACCTACAAGTGACACAATTGGTATGTGTGGCAGATCAGTCTAGACCAATGTGTGATTTCAAGTTAAAAAAAGATAATATGGATAATAATTTTGGATTCATTCTCACACTTTTCTATTGTACTTCTATATGGTCCTTAGATAAGCATCACCACCTATATGAACCTTGTAGATTCTAAACACACACCTACATTTGAAGACAGTCTACAAACTAGTCTAGGCATATCATAAATGCAAGTTGGCTTGGTATGCATTGGTGTAATATTTAATTACTATGATAATACATCCTCAAAAATTTATATCACATTCCATGTGACTCTCAGGGATAGGAGAAATAGATCAAGGACTAGGTCTTTAAGTTTAACCTACAGTCAGTCCAAAACCTTGTCTATAGTCATAAGCTTAAATAGTTAGTCTTGTGAAATTTTGTTGTTGAGGGTTATGGATTCATGATTAGGTTTTAAAAATATGTGTAGATCATAAAATTAACTAAAAATAACCCTCCATAGTCCCTCTTTGGCTAAGTTAATAGGGGATATTCCCTCTATTTTGTCTCAGACAGAGGGCACTCCACAGGCAGTATAATCTATAGACCTAGCATAGGAATTTTGAATAAATAAATGGTAGAGAATTAAAGACATCATGGAAATATGTGAAAGGTTTTTTATATATTAATAAAGTGTGAATAGGCACCTATAGTTATTGGAACATCCATAGGTGACTATATGCACTAGAGACACAGCGAGGCCTATAACTAGGTCTAAGCATTATAGGTGCTTGGACTAATCCATATGACCATGAAAATTTTATAAAGATTTTTAAGATCTTGAGGGTAAAGTTTAGGATGGATTATATCCATTTTTTTGTAGACACCATCTTAAAATTGGTCAATTTGGCCCTAATTCCTATCAGGCCTAATCAGAATGTAAGGAGCTAGAGAGGCCAACTTATTTTGATCACATCTATATGGACCATGTGAATGAGACCTAAATAACTTAGGGAGATTTTAAAGGGGTATTATACTCTAAATTTTTAAAATTGGTTATAATATTGTATGTCAAGATTTTATGAACAATCGTTAATAGTCTAAACCTCCTAAAACCCTAGTTTGGACCCGATGGAAAAGAAACAAATGAAGATGCATCCAAGAGGAGTAAAATAGCCATGAAAGTACTTGGGACATGTATATAACTCCATCTATCTCCTTTACATCCTCTTTATTCATATTTCCACTTATATGGATAGGGCTAATACTGAGTTTCTTACAAGATTTGAGTTATTTTATAGGTATAGTGAGGATGAACAAGTGAGAACCATTGTAGGAGGTCTTTAAATACTTATCCTAACTTATAAAAATCATTTATTACCTTGGTTAAACATGATAAAACTTATACTATCTCATTCATCTTAGGAAGTCTAAATAGATAGAGAAAAGGCAAAATGACTGTCAAGGATTGGGAGTGAGAAGTGTTATATGAGTTTCATTAGGATATTTTGATAGACCAGGGAACAAATTAGATCTACTTGAGTTTAATAAGACATCTTCAATGCATTTATTTGAGAAATTGTAAGTCACTTTAAATATAAGTGTGAGGACAAACCTAGGAGACTAGTGATGAATGACTACATGTAGTGATTGATAGGTGACAAGGATGAATGCATTAGTCAGAGAGGTGTAAATCACCTACACTGACCTCTTCTCTACCTTTTCATGTCATATCATATGTTTCAAAGCTTCTTATTATAGTTTTAAAAAATCAAGTGAACCCCTTACCATCATGAATGTAGTTTTAGATCAAGACAATGAAGAGATCTATGCCAACTTAAGGAAGGTACTATGTTTTAGATTGACACATGTTTATGAAAACTTCCTAACTTATTTTACACTTCATTCCATGGCATTGTAACTAAGTCTCATAGTTTGACACTTGGTCTTATGACCCTTGAGCTTCACTTCTTCTCTCTCCTCTCTTTACTCTATATATTTCATCCCTTTTGGATTTGTAATGGATCCACAATTGGTATGGAGAAGTCCTGCTAGTTTTGACAACTCATTTTATTAAGAATAATTTAAAAAAAATTGTTTCATTCTCTGAAATCTCTTTCCTAAGTGTGTTAATTGGTTTATATGGTTGACAAGTGATGAACATGCTCCCCTGGCTTCCATTTCTACTCTTGCATGTTTGTGTGAGTGACATCTCTTCTAATAGGTTTCATAAAGTTTATTATTTGTTAAGTGTGTCTTGAAGTGTGAGAGGGACTAGCAATGTCTTGTATCAAACTTTATTTTCACCCACCTCTAGATAGGCATATAAATCTACCTCTATGAGAAATGTCTAAAATAGAAGGACATAGAGTTGAAGTCAGTTTGAGTAGTCTTCTTTCTTAAGTGCATATTCAAGTGTGTTATGTGGAGCTATCTTGGTGTATCATCTCATTAGCATAAGTTTTTTTATTTTTCATTTTTCCTTCTTCACACCCAATAGTGATTAGTCTAGTGTAGTGTGATACTAAAAGATAAATCAAGGGAGCTATCCCTTTCAAACCTAGGGATCTATCTCTTGTAGTGGATTTTTTATAAGGAGAGATAGTTCTATGTTATCCTGAAAATTGAGAAGGTCCACTTGACTTATCTAGGGTGAAATTTTAGGATATAACACACCCTATACATGACTTATTCAAATTTTAACATCCAAAATTAAATAAGAAATAGTCCCATATACGTTTTGGTAGGAAAATGTAAAATGTTACCAACTACATCAAACTATACACCAACAAGATGAAATTTTTTTTGGGGTTATTGAATAGAATATGTACATGTTCACATACATAAAATGATATAAAATATCTTAAACATAATTATTTACATCCATCACCCAATCATCCTTTATTCCCCCATATATTTTACTTAAATGATGATGTTGATGCACACAATGACAACATATTAATGCTTGTTTCAGATAAAGAAATTGTTATTGAGGTAATGGATAATAAAGATGAAGCATATGGTTAAGGAAAAGGATATGCTAAATCTATATGTCTACCAAAAAAAATATTTTGAGTTAACAAGTTAGTTGAACTCTTTACTTTAAATTATGATATGCAAGACAATATTGTCAATGCTTTAGATGGTATCTCTAAACTATACACCTATGAAGATAACAAAGACATTATTTGAGTCAATTTTTTTTTTAATTTTTAAAATGGACATTATCAAATATAAAAACATATTCACTTGTACAAATTCCATATTGAACCAAATTAGACCCTTATTTTGCATATTTCAAGACCACTGCAAAACCTGCTTACAAAAAACATTAACAATACGAAACCAATTTCCAATACCGATGGCATGTGCATGTACAATACATAGATACAAATTTTTAAACATGGAAGGTGTTTCACTCAAGATGATTAGATTTAATAGATATGGATTAGTATAGAGAACACTCTCATGTGTAAAGACCATGGACTCATTATGCTTGCTAAGCTGGCTCATAGAAAAAAAACATCAAAGTCAAAAAATAATTCAATTGAGATGTCTAGATTGAATCAAATTCAAAGTGGGGATTATAACATATCTTGAGATCATACATTTTTTCATTGTCTATATAAATATATTCATTGAACATTCATAGTCTTTCTCTACATTTAGAAGACATTGTCAATGATTGTGACCTGATGAAATGTGACATATTATGCTTATAAGAAACACACACATCAAATACCAATACTAATAACCATATTCCAAATTTTATGACTTTTAATTTAGTGCATAATGTTCATGGTATTATGATAATACAGTGCAGATGGAGTGGAAACATTAACATCAAATATTGTGATATATAATTATGAATTTATAATTGTCAATATATATGCATCTCCATTTGATTTTATTTTATATATTATAAATGTTCTAGGATAAATACTATCATATGAAAATGCATAAATACATATTTATGTATTTGGATACTTTAATATTGACATGTCCACCTCAAAAAAATTAGCTATGCTACTTGAAAAACATATGTCAATGTCAGGCATTTATTTCTTGTTAGAAAAACATAACCAATACACAAATAGAATCATAGATAATGTATGGTCAAACATTACAAGCGAACATAATCAAATTATAATAATAGACAATTATTGGCCTGATCATGATTTTATCTATCTAGTTATGAATAATAGTACCTAAATACCAATGCAAAAACTATGTATATGGCTAGAAGGTATTCTAATTGTTTATGCATACAATATAAGCATTGTTTTAGTATTTACCATTATATGTTTTAAACTCATTTTTCCCCATTTTATTACATGGTATGAATGCAAAGCAAACAAATCTAGAGAATAAAAAATCTATCAGAAAAGCAACAATGAGATCATTTGTTGGTAGTGAAACTAGTTTTGTCCAATAACAACAAAAACAATAGCATTTCCTTGAAATATCTTTTTCTTACTTTTATTCAAACAACTATAATAACATTTGAATTAAAACTTCTATCCTATTTCAATTAATAGGAAAATAAAAATCTTTTTTTATTTTAGTAAAACACATTTTATATCATGTGTGTTATGCCTTGACTAATCCTCTAATGACAAAGTTGTTTGATCTATCATTGGAAATACATACTATTATCCATAACCACCTTTTTTTTTACTTCTTGTTTAATTATCTATATCTATTTTCTGATGTTCTTTACCTACATGCTAAGTTTTTGCTCTGATGTTCTCATTAGCTAATGCAATTTTACTAAACATAAATTATCATTTGGAATACTCACAAAATAGATTACTACATACAATTACATGTATTTTACCTAGAAACTCATGTATTTGTCATGTTATTTGTTTTTTTTACTTTTTTTTTTAAATATTGTTTTTTAGCATAACTTTGATAATCTTTGTAATTCTTTATAGCTTTATGTTATTTCACCAATAACCTTGCTTCTAAAAAAAGGTAAGAACTTCAAAGATTTGAAATTACTACCTCAAATCATGGTGGATAACATAATTCTAGGAAAAAAAGGACAGATTAGCTATGGTTGAATATAATAGCACTAGACAAATAAATATAGCCACCAAGCTTGGATTTAAATATTTAGAACAATAAAATGTTCTTGTTAGGTGTTTTATTGTTTGGCATGGAATAATTGAACATAGATTTATATAAATAAATACATGTACATAAATTTTAATACTAATAAAAAATTACCTTCTTATATGTAAACATTGACTGAGTAACATCAACAAATGTAGTAGTAGATGACTCACAAATTGGCTATGAAGATGATGGTATTGTCTCCTCTTGTATATATATATATATATATATATATATATATATATATATATATAAAATTAAATTCATATGTAAATTAATTGTTAACTTTTAAATACAAATATAAATTGAGCATGTCAACTGTATAAGATACATGTATATGTGTAGTTAATGTCTACACACTAAATACATGTGCCAAAAACTCATCTCTCAAAACTATAACATCTAGGCCCTCAGAAGCACCACCATCATCATCTAAAGGTTTAGTACATATATCACCATAAGATCTGTAAGGCTATGATCAAGCATGCACACTAGGTAGAGTATCCCTGTGTTCATCCTCTCCAACTTTAGTCTTAGAAAGATTAATTTTATACTAAATGAGTGTGTTACTAAGCACATAAAGTATACATAAAGTGTCAATCTCATTGACCTCCTTCACTATAGATGGGATGTCAGGTTAAAGTGGATTTTAGGTAGAGACTCTTGTAGGTTGATTAGGTCCATCATGTGCACCTGGTCTATCTTATGCAGATCCTTTCCCTCAGCCATGAAACTTTGAGTAGTCAAATTAATTGGGAATCTTGTTAGGGATAAATTCTCAATAAAGTTTCCTCAAAAAATAAAATGTAACATTATGGTTGTTAGAAGGTGGGTGATAAAACACCATCCATTATCACTCTTAAAAATTATTTATTATCAAATTATGTTGGCATTGGTGGATTGAGAACTATTTTTTTGATAATGGAAAAAGTGCATTGGTTGATAGATTAATGACTAAGACACAAATTTGGTATTTTATTATATTTTATCTTTCATTTTACATGCTAATATTTTTTTAGCATAGTAATCCCTACATCTCTCCCTATAAGATGTTTATCTACCAATTTGACTTGTTATTAAGTCAACTTGGCCTAGTACTAACTCTAGGGTATTAACTAAATATGTACGATGGGTGTCATCAAAATAAAGTCCCTCATTCTCCTAATTGTCTCTTCAATTTGTATTTTTTTGTGATTGTGTGGGCAACTAAATCCTCCTAACTACCTAAGGGGTCGTGTGGATTTCTAGGAGGAAGAGAAGGGTTAGGAGGGTTTTGCCTTGCACTTGAACAAGTTGTACAAACAAATAAATGATTTTAACAAAAAATAATTCAAATACAAATAATTATCAAAATTTTGTGTTAATGGGTTTGAATTTTTCTTGTTTACCTGCCCTCTATATTAGTATAGTTGATTTGTTGAGTTAATTGGAAATAATGGTGTGTTTTCTCCTACTGACAACAAAATGCAAATACGGTTCCACATTTGAGGGTAGAGAAGAGACATGAGGGAAAAAAATGGGTTTTGTGGTATTTGGACTCAATTTTTTTTCTTTTTATATTAACTAACATAATTCAAAAGCATTATTTACACCTTATATCATGTACATAATTGTTACACTTTATATACATAATACGTGGTTCTTACACTATATATCATATATGTAGTTCTTAAACTATATACCATGCATGTGGTTCTTACTCTATATATTGCATACATTGTTATAGCTCGATGATTATCGATCCTACTTTTGAATAAAATTTACATGATACTAAAACATGTCCTTGTAATTATCACTCAACTCCATGTATTTATCTAGGAAATAAGGTATAAATATACTAAGGATTATTAAATAAATGATGGATTGCTTATAAGAGGTTATTCCTAATTAAAAATTTAAAATAAATCTAAGACAATCAAAGTCTAGAGGTAAATCTAAGACTACAACAAAAGATAAGAGGAAAAAATTAAAACTATGGTAAAATGGGGTATTTTAAGAAAAACTACAAATCTAAAAAGGTTGAAAACGGTAAGTCATTTGATGATTCCAGATATGCAAAATCAAATCCCTCTAGTGAATACTCAAGGTATTTATTATTGACAACTTTAAGCTCACATGTATGTGATGATGCATGGTTGATTGACTTAGGTGCCTCTTTTCATATGACCCATCACATGGAGTGGTTCTATGAATATCAAAAGATCAATGGTATTGATGTCTCATTAGGATAAAACTCAACCTATAAGATCATAGTTTAAATAAAATTCAAGTTGAGATTTAAATATGGAAGGGTTAAAACTCTCTCTGGTGTTATGGACATTCCATGTTTGAATAGAAACCTAATGTTTGTAAGTACGATAAATGATGTGGGTATGTAGGTAATATTTAATAAATATAGTTGCAAGATGGTTTGTGGAGCAATGGTAATGGAAAGAGGAGTTCATCCAAAAACATTATTCAATTTTGATGTAAGCATTATAAGTTTTGAATGTAATAACTCTATTATTCCTGAGGTGAAAAATGTTAGATAAAGTCCATACATCTCCTATAGATAAGATAATTTTGTGGCATAAAAAGATGGGAAACATTGGTAAAAAAGGCCTTCAAACATTAAAATCTAAAGATATAGTTGAATGTATTTTTCATTTCCCATTAGACTTTGATTTTTGTGAATATTGTCTGTTTGGTAAGTAATATGGAGTGGAGTTTCCCAATAGTGCTACAAGATAAAAATGTTTTTTTCATTTAGTACATATTGATATGTTTGGACCTGTGAAGGTTCCATCAATAGGGAAATATTTGTATTATGTTTCTTTTATAGATGGCTACTTGAGAAAATTTTGAGTTTATTGTATAAAGATTAAATATAAATTTGTTAATAAGTTTAAGGAGTTTAAGGCTCTTGTTGAAAACCTAACAAAGAATAAGATTAAGGTCTTGAGAAGTGAAAATGGTAGAGAATATTGCTCTAATGTTTTTTAGTAGTTATGTAAGGACTGTAGAATAGAGAGACAAAATACAACTCCATATACACCACAACAGAATGAAGTTTTAGAAATAATGAATGGGAATTTTATGGATAAGGTGATAAACATGCTTATTGGTTTGGGATTAGAAAGAAAGTTTTATGCATAAGTAGTCATGATTGATTTATCTATTTGATTAATAGATCACCCTTTTTAGTGTTATTCAATAACACTCTAGAAGAAGAATGGATTGGTAAGAAACCCTCTCTCAAAAATCTTAGAGTTTTTACTTGTGATGCATATATGTATATTCCAAAATAAAAAAGAACTAAACTAGAAAATAGATCATCAAAGTGTATCTTTATTGGATATGGTATTGGTATGAATGGATATAAAATATGTAACCTTGAAACAAATAATATTGTTTATAGTTATGATGTTATCTTTAGAGAGGTAAAAGGGGTGTCAAAATAATAATGAAAACCAAAGGATAAACTTGATCAATTTTAGTTTAAATAAAATGATGGAGAACAAGTTCCTAAATTCAACTACAAGATGTAAAACTAGAAAATCTAGTCTCAAGAAGATAAGATCGGGTGAGAAGATCATCTGATAGGTATAGTACTTATTTCGATTCTATATTTATTTTCTTAGTTTTTTTTGTTATTTATGAAGACCCAAAGACTATAAATGATTATTTCACCTTAAAAAAATTAAGTCTTAGAAGAAGGTTTTGGATGAAGAAATGTAGTCTTGATATAAAATAATTCAGACATGAGACTTGGTAAAACTACCTCTTGGAAGAAAACCTATTGGATATAAATGGGTATTTAAGAAGTACAATGAAAATTGGAAAATAGAGAAGCATATAGCTCGTCTGGTAGAAAATAGATTCTCTCAAGTAGAGGGAAATGATTTTGGTGATATTTTTTCTTATGTTGCCTCCTATTCTAAATTACATTCAATTAAAAAATTTCTAGTTATTATTGCTAATTTTGATTTGAAAATATAAAATATGGATGTAAAGAGAAATTTAATCATTGTGAGCATAGGAATTTGACAATAAAGAAGAGGTTAGTCTTGTGTTAGTCCTTAAAATAATGAAATAAACACACTAACATGATAACATCTCTAGCCTAGATCATAGGGGGAGCTTAATTAATAAAATACAATTGAAAACACAACTAAAATGTAAAAGACAAACAATATCTTACCTTATTTGAATACTCCAAATGATTCATTGTGTGGCTTACTCAGTTTGTGCTCAAAATGTATTTGACAATGAAGATTGTGTAACTCCCTCTCTCCTTGGAACCTTTATGGTTTGATATGGATTATTCTTGCTTGATATGTCTTGGATCAATATTTTGGAATTATAAAATTATTGATATGAATCTTATGCAAAAATTTGCATTATAACTCTACAATTTCCAAACTCTCTTTTCAATAGGCAATGGCTTGTATTTATAGGCTTAGGAACTAACCCTAACTCAAGGTGAGTTAAAGTGTAGTTTAAACATGGTATGGATCCAAACCTAATCTAAGTGAGTAAGCATAAACCCAATAGAGTTAAAATGTGTTAAAGAATCATGATTTGAAATTAATAGGCATGCGTCTCCAAGAAGAGATATTTTGAGATATTTTCAAAGGCTTGACAACTCACAAAAAGTAATTGTGAAAATCTAGGATATTTCATATTTTTTAATTTGATTTTTTATTAATTCATTAATTGGACATGTATAATTCAACTAAGCATTTAATTTTGTCTATATTTTTAATTAATTCTAATTAGCCATTTAGCTCTTTCAAGATTTGATTTTATGTGTGAAAGTGCCCCACTTAATAGGTCCATAGGCCAAGTTGACTATTTTGATGCTACAATATGATTAGGGATGAATTTTTGAGAGGTTTTTTTTTGCATATGATGAGACACTAAGTGATTTTTAGACTTAATTTTCAAAGGTTAGTAGAAATCAGTCTGAAGTTTGATTGAAGTTCATTAGTGGCCAGTTTTAGGTGTCTATAGTTTGACCCTATTTAGGAAGGCATTTCAAGTTTTATGCATAGTAACATCTTCTCAAAGAATTCAAAGGTCATGTATGCTTACAAATTCAATGATAATGGATGAATTGTAGGTACCCCCTTGAGGGAGCAGTTGGTAAAGGGTTTGCAATCGATCCTTAAAAAGGAGGAAATAGTTGGACCAAAAATATGAAATGGGGTGGAAGGGATTGATTTTCCCATAGATTTTTATAATCAGTGGTATATAGGGTTGCCCTAATTGGGTAGACAAATAGGATGATTTTCCCATGTGCAATTATAATCATCAGTATAGGTGAGATAAAAAAGGTAATAATTTTCCCAAAGGATGTTATAATCATTGAAGAAAGGCTTAGGATAATAATATAATGATTATCCTAAAGGTGGTTATAATCATCAAAGGGAAAATAATAATTTTCTCACAAGTGGTTAAAATCATTGGTAGGATAAAAACATTCCCCAATTGGGTAGATAGAGATAATGGTTTTCCCAAAGGTAGTTATGAGCATTATCACTATGAAAGCATGCCCCAATTGTGTAGAATAAAGATAATGATTTGCCCAAAGGTGGTTATAATCATCAACCTTAAAATGGATGGAAACATAATGATTTACCCAAAGGTGGTTAGAATCATTGGAAATGTAAGTGGGATGTTATAAAATGATTTTCCTTGAGGTGGTTATAATAATTGGTATCTTGATAATGGAAAATATGATATGGAATATGATGGAAAATAGGTACAAAGGATAAAGATGAATTTAGGAAACTTGATAATAGGGAGATGCCCATATGAACTAGCAAGGGTTAAAATTATTTTGTGATTTAATTACTGTATATGTGGGAATGATTTGGATTAAATCAATAATGTTACTAGTGCTAAAGAGATATATTGTTGCTACATTGTTGTGTAGACTCTTAGAGATGATTTTTTCTATAACATGTGATGGAACACCATGATAACTTGGTCAAAATATGCATATGAACTGACACATGATCTAATAAATAATTAAAAATAATGCACCAATGATAAAAACCATGATGACAATGTTGACACATGAATATGGATGGATTCAATAATAATGGATAATGAATCATCCAATGAATGCACATAGACTAAATCAAGGCACAATAATAAAACAAATAAATAGGCAAACAAACAAATAAAACACTAAGAAAATAAATAACAAAAAAAAGACAAATAGATAAAAATAAAATGAAACAAAAACAAACAATGGCTAATCATAATGTTAGCACAAAAAACATAAGATAAACAAGATGGAAAACATTACCCTTTGAATATAGGAGATAACATAATTAAAAAAACAAGATGGGGGAATAGAAAAGGAAGGGGGTGTTTGAGCTATCTCCAGATGCACTAGGCAAGTGGACATTGCCTACATAGTTCTATGGATGTAAGATCAAACAAAAACTTTAGGCCAAATGTAGTTCTAATAAATGGGATAGAAAATGATGGGAAGATTAAAATGATGGATGTTATATAATAAAAATGGGAATGGACTCTCAAAATGATGAGAGCATGAGATATTATGCCAATAACGATGGGGAAACTAAATGATAAGTGGTTTCTTATGACTTAGTGAGGGTTCCTAGAATCCTTAAGGTAAAGAAGTGGCCAATGTTTTAGATTTTTTAAATCAATTTTCAAATGTTTTTTGGATTTTTTTATGTATCTCAACTTGATGGAGAATGATGAGATACTAAATTTTCAAGCTCATAAAATGGTGAAAGGATTTAAATGGAAGATTGCTCAGAAAATAGCAAGAGCATGGCTTAGGTTACTCACAAAATGGTGAAAGCATGGCTGAGGTTACTTATAAAAAGGAAAGAGAATGTCTTATGTTTCTTTAAAAATGGAGAGAGCATGGCAAAGGGGTGACTAAGATGACCTCAACATGAATATAAATAATACAATAGTAAATTCAAATAAAAGAGGCAAAGTTGGCAAATGGCATAGGCATGGCAAGGTGGTACTTCAAAGCATGATAAACTATTATTTCCCCTAATTTTCCCATAGGTGGTTATAATTAATAAATAACATCATAGGTTAGTTATACTAATTTGCCTATAGGTAGTTATATTTTGTAGCATGATAGTAGAACACTAATTGGCCCAAAGGTGGTTATAATCAAACACACTTGATATAGAATGAAACAAGAAATAAAGGATATAACTACCAAACCACTATCATAATGCTCCAAATATATGACCTCTATCTAAAATTATAAAATAACTATTAAAACTTGACCTGAATCTTCATGCTAAAAGTGGGTTGTGGAACCAAGGTCAAAAGGGTTGGGTAGGGAGGGGTAAAAACAATTTAGTCAATATAAAAGGCATGGTAGAAGGGTATATGATAGAATGGCATGGTACAAGGAAGAAATTTGATATTATGGTACAACTAAAATGTGCCTTATAGATAATACACTAGGTCACTCAAGAAAAGTAATGATTGAGGTGTATAATGTTCATTAGATCATCAAGTTCATCCCCATCTGGTGTAGTGAGCCTATATGCTCCACCTCCATAGTTTACAATAATGATGAAAGGACCTATCTAGTTGGGTTTGAACTTGCCTTTATGTTTCTTCTTGATTTTGGTATTCTACTAGTTTTCTTTAAGAACAAGATCACCAAACTCAAATTTTGTATGTTTAATGCATCGATTGTAGTGGTCACTGAGTCAATTTTGGTATGATTGAAGGTTATTGACTTTGGCCAAGCATTTCTCATCAAGTAGCTCCAGGTCTTATGGGTGAGGTACTTGATAGTCTTCATCATCCATGGCATGTTTCAAAGAGATGTAAAAATAAGGTAACTTGATCTCAATGGGATTAATGGCCTCAGTGCCATAAAAAAGTGAATATGGAGTGGCTCATGTTGGGGTATGGTGATTGGTATGGTATGCTTATAGGGCATGTAATATTTGAAGGTGTCAATCATGGCCAACATCATTGACAATATTTTTAAGGATGTTGACAATGGTTTTATTAGATGCTTCTAATTAGTTATTACCTTATGGGTAATATGTGGTTTTAAAATGTTGAGTAATTTTGTACTTGACACATAGTGATTTGACATCCCTATTTTTGAATGATCCATCATTATCATATATAATGTTAAAGGGGATACCATAATGATAAACAATATGGTTAAAAATGAATTTAGAAAATTTATTTCCAATCATCTAAGTGATGGGTATAGCTTCGACCCACTTAGTGAAATATTATGTGGTGGTGAGGATATGTTTATGGGCATTAGATGAGGTCAGGTTTATTTTTACAATGAGATCGAGGCCCTAAGTAGAAAACAACCATGGTATAAGAATTAGTGTCTTAGTCAGGGCATGAATTAGATTATCATGTTGTTGACATTTATCACACTTTATAACATATACAGTTGTATATGTATCCATCATTGGCTAATGGTACATGATGTGCAAGATATTTTTGGATAGGATGCCCCCCAGTGTGGGATCCACATATTCCTTCATGAACTTCCTATAATGCTAATGTATATTCTACCAAAGTTAAATAATGAAATAAGATTCCATCAAAATTATGGTGGTATAGGGTTAACCTGAGTAAGGTATAACATGCATCATGGTGGATAAAGGCCTTGGATTATTTTTGAGATAGGTCTGGTGGTAGAATTTGATCATAGAGATAGGCATAAAATTTGAAATACCATCTAGAGTTAGGACCAAAAATATAACAGATCATTGCGATGGTTGAAGGTTCATGAGTTGGTACTAGTCAATTTTCAATGAGAAACTAGTACTCTTTGGCTATATTTATATGACAAATCAGATAACCAATGGTGGCCATGGGAAATGTTATTCTATTACTGGCCCTTGGTATATGTTCAAACTATACATCAGCAATATGTTGTTTGAGAGTGTTGACCATGGCCTTGTATGGTACTAACTTGTCATCCTTGGTTTGAAAATGGTTTATAACTTGATTGATGATAAACTAAGACTCACCATAAACCTTTATATGTTGTATGTTCTAATGTATTGATTGTTAGAGGCTTGCAAAAAGTGATTCATACTTGGCCATGTTGTTGGTACAAGAAAGTTGATCCTGAATGACTTAGGGATTAGATCCCCCTGTGAAGTAGCAAACAAAATTCTTGCCCTTGATCCATGTGCTATGAATGATCCATCAAAATATAAATTCTAGTGTTTTTCCTCAAGATGTGTTTCAATGATGGTCATAATGGATTCATTTAGGAATTAGAATATCAGAGGTTATATATTGGCAAGGGGTGTTTTAATAAATTAATCTACAATGACTTTTCCCTTGATGGCTTTCTGATTAACATATTCTATCTTGAATTTATTGAGGAACATGATCCATTTGGCCATGTGGTCTTGTAAAGCTATTTTATATTGAAGATACTTGAGTGGATCAACTTTAGAAATAAACATGGTCTTGTTATTCAACATGTAATGCCATAGTTTCTAAGTGATGAAGACAATACCTAAAAAGTATTTTTCAATGGATGTATAATTATGATCATATGAAAATAGTGTATGGTTTAGATAGTACATGACATGATCCTTTCCATTATCATCAGGTTGAGTTAGAAGTGCCCCCAAGGATTTGTATATAGCTGATAGGTACAGTAAGAACAACTTTCCTAGCATAGGAGGCAATAAAATAGGTGGATTTGCTAAATAGTCCTTAAATTACTAAAAAGCTTTATGGAATTCATCATCACAGTGAATTACTACACTTTTATTTAATATATGTGTAAATGGGTGGCATTTGTCTACCAAATGAGAGATGAAGCATCAAATGGATTATATCTTACCCTACAAACTATGAAGCTACTTCAAATTGGTTGGTGGTGGCATCACTATAATGGCTCATACTTTGGTGGGATTGACTTCAATAACCCTACAAGACATAATTAAGCTAAGTAATTTTCTTGAATTAACTACAAAAACACAATTCTTAGGATTGAGCCTAACTTTGTATTCATGTAGTTACTCAAATATTCATCATAGTGATACTAGATGATCAACCCTAGTCTTTGACTTTTCTAGTATGTCATCAACAGAGTCTTTAAAAATATCATGCATCATATCATGAAATATGATGGTCATGGATATGTGGTAGGTGGTCCCAAAATTTTTGAGACCAAAATTCATAACTTGATAACAAAATATTCCCCATAGAGTGGTGAACATTATTTTATGTTGGTCTTCTAGCGCAATCTAGATCTAGTTGTATCTTGAGAATCCATCCATTAGTAAATGCATTTCATACCCAACTATGGATTCAAAAATCATGTGAATGTTTGGTAGAGAAAATTCATCTTTAGGTTAGGCCTTGTTTATGTATCTAAAATTAGTGCATATCTTGATTCCTTCTAGCTTATTACTAACTTGTACCATATTAGAGATCTACTATGATAATCAATTGGTCAAATACATCTCGCTTCCAAGAGTTTTTCCAAATCTTTCTTCACTAATATAACATTTAAAGGATGCATCTCATGCAATTTTTGTTTTGATGGTTTGGAATTAGGATGTACCATAAGGTGCTATACAACCAAGGCAGGGCCCAAATAAATATATCAACAAATTCCCTCAGAAGGGATGCAAAGATGTGACATTCCTCCTCAGTAAGGGACATGCTTAATTTGATCCATTTTGGGTCATCTAGAGTCCCAATGTTAACTTTTGTATTATCTTTCATAAGAAGAGTTAAACTATCTTCCAAAATGGTTGGCAAAGATTTGAACTATCTTGCAATAGTAGAGTCCTCTATTAGGATGGGCTCTTCAATTTCTCCTAGGCATGATGAATCAAAATCTCCCAATGGTAGGGATGGCCATGTGACAAAAATTTGTTGGAAACTCTTAGATGATTCAATAAAAAGCATGTTATTCTTTAAGACTGAACTCAAACACATAGGCAAGTTCATCATTAGTGGTCTGCTGCATTATGTTTGAGAAAGTTGAACACCCCCATTTAATGGCACTTGAAACAAGTTTTCACCACTAAATTGGCCTTTCTCTTTACTATTTCCTTAGTCTAAAAGTACCTCAAAGAGGTTTTCACTTTGAGACCTCAATGTTTAATTTAATTATTTATGGCTAAGGGTGTTCAACTATTCTCCAAAATAGGCTATAGGATCTAGCCTAATTGAAAACTCTTGTTTGTGGTCTCCCAATGAAACATCATCCTGTAGGCCTAAAAAATCATAGAATGCCTCATCATTGTAAAACTCATCAACCAACACTGTTGATTATTGTTGTTCCTAGTCTATCAGTTGAGGGTAATATAATGGAAGTGGATTATGTCAAATAACTAGTCAAAGGGTCAATGTGGATTATGTCAACCAACACTATTAATTCTTTTTTGGATTTTCCCTTTCATTGACATTTGAGGCAAGGTGGTTTGGATTTAGGTTTGTCATAGGACTTATGGTTCTATGGAAGCTTAGAAATATGGAATGAATTATGGATTAAATATTCTCATGGGTCATTAGTCGAGATAGTATAATGATTAGACATTTCAAGAGGTGGCATGTGGGAAAGAGAATCAAGGTTATCTGAGTCAATAAAGTTGGCCTCTAGTGAATCAACAAGTTTTTATTTTCATTTGTCCTTTTTAAGAACCAGATTCAAACTAAATTAGTAGTTATAGCTTTGTTACTTGACCTCTAAATGCTTATAATGTTCATATGGCTATAAATTTCAATGGATAGTAACCTCTATATCAGAATGGAAAAACTTGATACACTAGTGCAATTTTAAATGGATTGCATGGACCTAATGAATCCAAGGTCTACCCAAAAAAAGATTGTATGAAAAATCAAGGTCTAACACATGGCATAGTGTATTATGGGTCAAGGGCCCAATGATAACTAGCAAACTTATGGTGCCTTATGATTCCCATTTTTCATTGTCATAAGCCTCGATTATGATTATTTTTGGCTAGAGATTGGTTATTGTGTATATGAGAAGATTAATAAGATTTAGAAACACAATATTTAGATTGGATCTATTGTTTATGAGGACACAATTCATTTTGTATCACGTTATGACAACTTCAATGTACAATGGATTGTTATGCAAAGGGCTAAGGGATGACATATCAATTTGGCCAAAGTTTAATTGTTGGTCTGGGGCTAGATGTCCAACCAAAGATTAAAATTTATCTAGAGATATGTGATTAAGAAATTGGGATTAGCCAAGGAACTCTGTTAAGATATTCTTTTGGATTGTATATGTACACAACAAACTCAAAAAGGAAATTTATGTGGGCATCTTCTGTAATTATTCTAAACTATCAAATGTCTATTCCTTCACAGTGGTAAATGGCTTATTACTTGATAGAAAGGTGGGTTGGATGGGTGAAGTGGTAGATGGATGTGGGCCCTGTATGGTAATCTTCAATCTATAAGTTATGATTGAATAATTAGGATTAGATACAAGACCATTATTGCTAGAAAATTATGGTGGTGGGGGACCAGATAGGATAAGTCTTGGTTATCGATGCACTTGTGCATGGTCATGGGTCAATGATGAGTTATCAGTACGAGGACCAAAAGTAATAATCCATACTTTTTGGTATGCATATATACGATCCCAGGTCAAAGAAGGATCATCGATATGGGTTGGTTGGTTAGATTAATTAGGAATGATCTCATTTAATTAATACTTGGTCTTGAATTGATGGAGATGGTAGAAACACGACCTCCCATAATATGGCCTACAACCTTTTTATAGTCATGTACAATAGTGTGGTAGGTTTTTTGGTTATTAGCATCATTCTAGGGTTGGTTTCATCCATTCATTCGACATTTTTTTTGCTACTAATTTTGTTGGTTTGATCTTGGTTGTTGATACTATTATTGCTACTTGGATGGCCTTTATTGTTGATATTATTGAATATTATGTTGTGGAAAGTGGTTTTGATAAATGCCAAGGTTCTGATTGGATGTAAAAGATCCATTAGTGAATGTAATCTCCTTGTCTTCCAACATATTCTCAATCAAATATTTAATTTTTACACAATAATGCAAATTATGTCTGTTAACTCGATGATACTCATAGAATTCATTTTGTTGGTACCAATCAAAATAAAGAATTCCCTCAGGATAGTGATTTAGAATAGGTCAATGGATAAGATTAGCAGAGGTGATCTTGAAAAACATAGATTCAATGGATTCTACAAGGTCACTAATGATGCAATGAGTAGGTACAATTCTCCTTGGAGGATGGGTTTGCAAAGGCAAAGGTTGTTGCATTTATTGCATGGGTCTACATTGTTATACTTGTTGCATCTGTTGAAGAGGTTGTTGGTTATGAGTAATTTGCATATATGGCATAGGATGAGTAGATAGTGTTTTCACCATTTGGACATGTTGTGACTCAGTTACTCCATTACCCACAACATAATTTTGTAGTTAAATGGCTTGGTTTTGTCATAATTATTGGCTTGGGTTGGTTATGATGCTTAGGCTTGGATTTGATTATGGTTTTGGCCATTGTTTTGGTTTTGATTTGATGATTTTATCTTAATGATACCTTTGTTAATAAGTGATATTTAAATAAACAAACCTTTGCCAATTATTTCATTAAAAGCGTGTACACATTGAAGCTCTAAATGGTTAGATATTATTGTGTAAATTTTTGGTAAACACAACAGTTAGTTGCTTATCTGGTAGACTATAGGTGAATAAAATAGAAAGGGCACTCCATCACTGTAGATAACTTGAAAATATTTCATTGGCATTTTGTTTGGCTTGCATCAAATTTTCTAACAAAATCTCATGCTTGATATTATATAAGTGTTGTACAAACTTTAATGAAAGATCATCAAAATCAAAAACTAAATTATTAAGTAATTTCAAAAACCACTCCAAAGCTTGTCCTTATAAACTCATTGGAAATAATAGTAAGAGGTATATGTCATTGTAGGCCACTAGTTGACAAACAACAAATAATTTGGTTAAATGAGCCTTGGGGTCTCCTTTCCCCTTGTATTTTTTGAATTTTGGTGGCTCGTACCCTAGAGGAAATTGTATTTACAAGTACTCCATGTTGAAAAAGTAAGAACACACATCATCTAACTTAAACGTATTGGTTTGATTTTTGAATTGGATGAGGGCAATTGCATCCCTCATTTGTTGTAGTTCTTTGGCTAGGAAACTAGAGGGAACATTGGTCTAAGGTGGAGGCTAGGTGATCACAAGTGGATTACATTGATCAAGGTATAATGGAGGCATGGTTTTATATGGAATGTTAGTTTAATTAGGGAATTGATCAGGAATATGCATACATGGATTAGGGTGTAATTGTTGAAATTGTGCATTGATGTGTGGTATTCTCGTTAGGATTTGGTATGTAGGATGGGTTTTGGGGAAATTATGGCTAAGATGGAAGTATATGGATAGGGTTGAAGTATTGTTCCTATTGAGGTTTATTATGTACTTATTTACAAATAGTCAAACCTTATTTATTAAGGGGAAATTGTGATCTAAGGCCCTATCATTGAGCTTGTCACACATTTGGAATGAAAAGCAATTATTGCCTAATCGATACTTGTGGAACATTAGAACCTCTTGATTGTGTGAATCCTTGATGGTAAGTAGATGTATGTTTAAGGTTTGGCATTTATCATTGACTAATATTCATACATTATTGATTAGACATCATTTGTGATTATATTGGTATGTTGCTCTGTGACTAAAGAGGTATGTTCATCACTATTTGGTGAGGTGGAACATTGGATTCCCCTTGTTGAGGTGGCATAATGTTTTACCTCTATTGTGTGGGTATGTTGGATGGTGCCTATTATTGTGTAATGTTATTCATCAATTTTTGTGGTGGAGTAATGTTTGTCACATTTTTTTGAGGTATGACAATGTTTGTTACTTGACTACTTAATCCTTGAGGTTGTATTCTCAAAGAAGCAACTGGTTTAGGATTAGAGATAATTGTTTGTTAAGGTCTGGGGGCAAAATTTCTTAACCCTTACATTTGAGAACCACTTAGGGTGTTAAATAAAGGCACATTTTATTGTGGACTAATTTTTTGTGCATTTACACCACTTTGGTCTAGATTGGATGTCACTTGTGTATTTTCCACTATGTTTGGTTCACTACTTTTCATAGATGGTTTGTTTCAAGACTCCAAGGCACAAAAATTGAAATGATTTGGGTAGCATAACATTAACCATTTCAATCAAGTGACACACACAATGTTTTTGACTAAAATTATTAAGACAAAGGCATGGTGTCAACCGGATGACATAACACCTCCTCAAACAATGGAGTGGATAAAAAGTTTAAGACAAAGGCATGGTGTCACCTTTAGTATACAGATATTTATGGCTATAAATATAGATTCAATTCATTCTTTTATTAATATTATAAAAATCAAGTGGTCTATAAAGAGAGACCTTTGGTTCCCCTGATGAAGATTTGAAACTCATTCAATATGTCCATTCCCACAAATTAGGGAGTTGACCATCTCTTCCTGATAGAGTTGGTGAATAGATATTAATTCCAATCCTACAAAGGTGAAGTACCAAAAATTGAATATGGATTTCCATTATCATTACATTTATGTTATTTTTTATTTCAGGGACTAAGGAGAAACACTCAAGAAAATGCCAATGCATTGATATGGCCAAATGATGTAAGATGAGGGTGTTGTTAGCTATGATAGCATACAATAACAAGTCAAAAGAGATTCAAAATAAGGTATTCATTCCCCATATTTGAAGCACATTAAGGTACATATGCCCCATATTTGAATCACAATAAGGTGCCTTCTACACGTTGGGAGAGGTGGTCCCATATAGTATAAACTACCTTACAAACCATAACCAAGATACTACGTGACATAGTGGACCTTAAAAATATATTATTATTATTATTATTATTATTATTATTATTATTATTATTGTTGTTGTTGTTGTTGTTGTTGTTGTTATTATTATTATTATTATTATTATTATTATTATTATTATTATTATTATTATTATTATTATTATTATTATTATTATTATTATTATCTGTTTTAACTTATAGCTTTGGTGAAACTCCTAGTCTATTACTACAGTCCATAATTATAGTAAAAAGGCTTTTGAAAAAGATGTTTGACCTTGTTTTGGATTCATCAATGTTTCTAATTCTAAAAAATTAGTTCACATGCCTTTTAAATAATGAAAAAATTAATTAAATTATGACATACTTTTTGTTTTATTTTTTTATTTCAATATAAAAATGTGTACCAATGCAAAGGATTGATCCAACTATAATTACATATTATTAGTACCAAAGGGTAAAATTAAGGAATCATTTTAATTTAACTATTGATTAAATTTGGCCTTATGGACCAATTATAATTCATTATTTTTTCCCATGGAAAATTTTGTAGTTTTGTAATAGTCAAGCTATGCATTTTTTTTTTAAAATCATGAAAAGGGGTAGTTATCTACATTGTGATTAGTCAAAATTGTTTACATCTTATTTAGGGGAAAAGCAATGATGTTATAAATAGTGACTTCACACATACAAAGGTATAGGGGAAACAATCAATTAATTTATGCAAATATTTGATGGAACATATAATATTCTATAAACTATTTCAAGGATTAAGTGACATAATGGTTGGTCTTATCACATGTAGTGACTGTCCTAATAATTAAATATGCTCTTTGTAGTGCCACAGGTCCTTTACTCATTAGCACAGGTTCTTTCTATTCATTTTCATGGATTCCCCATGCTTTACCACCTATTCTTTGCTTTAACTATCATCTACTCCCTTAGCATCACTTATCATTTATCCATCAGTCCAACCCCTTTTCTACTTGATTATACATTTTTGTATGATAATCCCGATGAGCCCTAGTTCATGTGATGCCACCATGTGGTGACATTACAGACCTTAGGGCCTCGATGATCTCTTTATGCTATTCTTGACTATATAGATCATGTTATCTACCTTCACCATCTTGACTTACTGAGATCATGCCATGTGACATGATTTTGAGGCCTCAAGTTGGTTCCTTGACTTAGTCAATTTTACATTTATGCCTGAAGGCTCAGACTTTCCCTATTGAGGATACATGTGCTAATCAAGGGATCGAATGAAATATTGAATCCACAAGATCAAACAAATAAATAAGTATAAATCATCTAAAAAAACTAGTCAAAGTAAATAAAATGATTATGTGTAAAATACAAAACTTCAACTATGAATAAAACATGCAAGAAACACATGTAAAGATCTTCTATTTGAAACTAGACATTTGCATTTGGTAGTTATTGATTCAAACATCAACCACTCTAAAATCTTGAAGTATGTGAAAATTTATCATTTTATACCATGCATAAAACTTATAAGAATGATTTTAAAGCCTAGAATTCAAAATATTTTTTGTGATAATATCTAGTTCAATCAAATTAAAATAACACAATTGATTACATCAAATAGATAAATCACAACATTTTTTAGATGAAAATTTTAGAATAATCAAACTAAAATAAAAGGGTATTACAATAAATATCACTCAATAATTTGTAAGTCAATCATCTAAAACAACTTGTACCCTCCTCAAATATTTAATGGTTTTGATGTTTGGACGAGCCATCAAATTTAAGCTTAACGTCTAATACCATGTATTGAGTTTCTATTAGTTCACTATTGGATCCACCTCTACCCTATTTAATCACAGTCATATTCTAAGTTCATGTGATGTCACCACATGGAAACATCATGGGCCTTTAGGTTATAGGGGCACATTGACTACTCAGGGTTGCACATTGATCCCCACCAAGCTTGGGTTCATGTGATGTCACCATGTGGTGACATCATGGGTCTTTAGGCTTCAATGAGAATACTTTCACTATTTAGACTACTACAAATGGCATGGTTAAACACAATAAAGACACTTGTCTAAATTTAGGCCTCGAGGAAGACTTAGACTTTGACAAATTCTCTTCACTAAATTGACTAATGCATAAAAGTGAAAGGGTACTGACCAAGTGAATAAAATTTGATGTGGATAGGCCATTTTAAAAAGGGACATGCAATTTTGATTATACAAACATGTCTAAAGTCTAAAGCATAAAGAATATCAAAAGATTTTAAACTAAAGTTAATCCATTTTTCATAGATATTCAAAGGTCTAAGGCCATTTTTAGCAAGCTTTGACTAGACCATATTATGAAAATAGACTTCGATCAAAGTGATTAAGCACAGAAGTGGCAAATGTCACAATCTAATAAAAGGTAGACTTAAAGACAAGTCAATAAAATAAAAATATTTTAATTTTAATCAGGAAGCCCCTGCACCACCATATTGCATGTTATTTCATGATGAAAACCCTATCTTTGACCATTATGAACTATTATATTATACAAAATTAAATAATTATCAAAATCCTTTACTACAAACACATATATCAAGAACTTATTCTTTGCTTTCTCCTTTTTGGGGAAATTTTTTTAAAAATATGCTATCTTGGAAACCACATCTTGTTATGGTGATAACATATTTAAATTTATTTATCATTTGACAAAAAATGATTTTGACATATGTTCTTTGCATCTCTATTCAGTGTAATTTTTTCCTAACGAATTTATTTTTGTAGATGTAAAAGCACATAGTTGTTTAAAATATAATCTAACATACAATGCCATAAAAAACATATCGACTATTGTAAATTGGTAGGCATATATTTTAAAGAAGGGTTTTTATCTATGTTGAATATGGAATTGAAAGAAATAAGTTCACCATATAATGGATTTTCAAATTTATTAGATTTTAGCATTCGCCTATGGTCGTTGATGAGTCAACAAATAGTCAAAACCTATAATGATTGTGCTCAGTCACACACCTTTTATAACATCATTTAAAAAAAAAAATACAAAGTATGTACATTATGAATTTTTATATGTGCAAGAATATACTGAATCGAGGACATGTGTTATTGGTGGTTGTTTATTAACATTGCATAAATAAAACAAACTCTCTTTACATAGAGTAAATAAAATTACACATGAAACAAAAAAGCATATGCACTATAAATAATAGACAATAGACAAGGATATAAAGCCATAATTTTACCCTTATGGTTTTACTACATAGACATTACCGTATGTTTATACCATCTCTTTAAATTAATTAAAAAACATGGCATGTAACAAAAAAATAGAATTTTTTTTTAAACAACACCAATAACAATATATATAAAATAGAGACGCACCCATACATGTTTATGGTGTTTGCAAGAAATTAAAATTCAAACATAGTATGAATTGTTTTAATCAGTGTGCAAAGAACACATGCAAATAATTACTGCTAAATTGTAAAGGCACTCAAAAAAATGTTTAAAATGCAATCAATCATTAAGAGATGGAAATATTTCTACATTTTCAACACCTATTAATTTTATTGAACAAGTGTTGCAATTTTTAGGCATGTTAATAGATCTTGAAGAAAGGCTTGTTGTGTTTATAATTAGATTTTATCAAATAAGTAACTTAGGATACAACAAGCCATAAATTGGTTTGATAGGGTTGATTGTCAATGTCATGTCAAGTGTTGATAAAATTTAAAAACACTACCTCAATCCATAGATGAAAAAATAATAATTGTTATAGCTTTAAAGAGATAATTGGAATATAGATACGTAGATCAAGTAGGAAGAGTTCATTCCAAACTTACTATGGAAGCATTGCAACAACTATGCACATAAATTGTACATTGCTCATAATTTGTAAATTAAGTTTGATTGAAAACCATTTATATCATCAGATGTTATTGAAAATGAAAATAATAGTAGCATGTATAATTAATCTAAAGTTTATGAAGATATTTTAAATAATCTCTCTTCTAACACATGAAAACAAGTCTAATGACACTTTGGTGCATGGTTTTGTAAAATCAACATGTATTATTGCATTGGATGAAAAGTGAATTGTAATAGAACCAACTAGAGGAAATCCTCCTCTTAGAATTATTAAAGACAAATATTAAAAATAAATGAACTGTCCAACACTTCTCCTTGGAAATCTTCATGATGATGACATGTATTAAGCTTTTCATATCAAAAAATATCACAATAGGATATTTTGCATATTAATTATTGTTTTGCATATCATGTTACAAATTTATTTTTAAAATCAATCAAAATAATCATAGAGAAAGTTGGAAATGCAATGTGGATCCAAATGAGAAAAATTTAGTTAAAATGAATAAAACTTTTGGCCAAAGATGTCAAATACAAGCCAATTTTAGAAAAGTCGGTCAAATCAGAAACTTGATATGTTGATTTCAAAAAATATGTATTTCACTTGATTACATGCAAGGTCTTAAAAAAAAGTCTTTGAAATGACACACCAATAAGGGCCTTCAACATTTTTATTAATTTCTTGATTACATGCAAGGTCTTAAAAAAAAGTCTTTGAAATGACACACCAATAAGGGCCTTCAACATTTTTATTAACTTTCACAAGTGTTGAACATTATTGGAAACCATTAACAAATGCATTGAAACAATTATATCGAAACCATTACAAAAATTCAAATTCACAACTAAATAAATTGGATACGGTAAATGACATTTATTTTTTTGTGAAAACAGATCCAATCACTTGTATATGTTATTATAGACATCATAACAAATTATCAATGTATTGAAACAAATGTTATGTGAAGACAAAATGTTACTAGGCAAAATCACAAATTATTTTTGTGTAATAAAATTTAAAAATAGAGGAAATAATCATAACCATTGATTGGTATGGTTTGAATATGCACTAACATATGGTAAAAACCAAAATTCAAAAATTATAGTTTCTACATATAGATACATAACTTGTAATATTGATGTTCTAGAAAATGACTTGGCATAATTGTATAGTCATCATCACATCAACAGTTGTAGAAAAAAGAAATAAAATAAATGTAGATACAATTTTACACAACTACCAATGAAACAAACAATAATACTTGAACGATGTGAAATAATAAATGAACATTTAATTTTGATATCAAAGTAACTTTACTCACTACTAAGCACAAAAAAATATAATTCTTTAGACAATTTTTATATTTTTATTCATGATCTACAAATAGATGATTCTCAATATAAAACACAATTGAATAACCCATGATTTTTTTAAATGCAATCCATCTCAAGTATGGAGCAACACTTTCATAAAAAAACATGCCATACTTGTGGTAAGCCAACATAGACGCACAATTTATTTTAAATGTATATTGCATAATAACATATTGTAATTCATATATGACAAAAGGAAACCCAAAAAGTTACAAATTATTTTAAAAATATATTAAAACAACATGTGACAACAAACATAGATGTTATTTAGGTGCTACATATCATAGGAAATGCAATTCTAAATTATCAATAAATGTTTACACAACAAGATATTCACTTAGTGTTATCATTACTATTAAATCAGTGCTCAAGAACATGTACCTTTATAACTATATCTTCCCTTCATGAATTAACATTTATTTTTCAACCTCCAATTATATTTATGCAAGAATAAGATGAATCCAAAAATGTTATGTGCCAATCCATTATAGACTATTACATTGCATGACCTATAGTAATTGATCCTATCTATTTAGTAGAATTTATTTCTCTGAACCAAAAAAATGGAAACCCATTGAAGAGAAAAAAATAAATGTAATACATTTTATTAATTACAGTAAACATGTTGACCCTAAAAACAATTAATGCAAATGATTATTGTTATATGTTACATTCATAAAATATGAAACCACTTTGAAGCAAAGTCTTGAAACATGGAAATATGCATATAATTTGTAAAAAAAGATAATAAAACTAAATGAGGACAAGTTCAACTATGAAATCAATCATATGTGGAGAGACAAGCAAGTTGCCATTTACCAAGTTGAACTTGACATTGAAAACATAATCGATACAATATTTTGTTCCAGCAAAAATAATGTTATGCAAGAAAATTATGAGTTGTAGATGGACTTGTCACTTGTAAATTATATACCAAAATAAATGCAAATTATTTGAAATTAGACACCACCCATTTATTTCTAGTCCAATGTTGAATACTATAAACAAAGATAGATGTTAAATGGTGAACAAGAAGTGATTTTTAAATACATTACTTTGAAAAAATATATAAACAAGAATAAGCCATTGTATTTATTCTTAATAGGTGGTGTAGCCACTAGAAATAATTTTATAGTCAAATTTATATTTGAAACCCTTGTTCACATTTATGCATAGTCTATTGACAATAATTTGTCCAAGCTAAAAGGCCTTATTCTTGCATATATAGGTAAAACTGCATGTAATGTAGGTGGAATAACATTGCATTCTAAATTTTTATTTCTTTTTAATAAGTCATAACTAATTCCATTTGGAAGTGAACATCTTGATACATTATCAAAATGTTATATTCAATTGTGTATAATGTTAATTGGTGAAATCTCACTTGTCAGAGAAAGAACGTTATACTATATTGACAAACAATTATGTGACATTACATAGTTGCCAAATATGTACTTTGGTAATTGACATGATATTTTGTGGAGACTTTTATCAGATCAACCTATACATGATTGCTTCTTATTTGAAAATCCAAAAATTAAGGAAGATATAGTCCCATATGTTTTTTGGTAGGAAAATGTAAAATGATACCAACTACATCAAAGTATGCACCAAAAAGATGAACTATTTATGGGGATATTGAACATAATACATACATGTTCACATACATAAAATGATATAGCATATCTTAATAATAATTGTTTACATCCAGCACCCAATTATCCTTTGTTCCCCTATATATTTTGCTTAAATGATGATGTTGATGCACACAATGACAAAATGTTAATGCTTATTTTGGATAAAGAAATTGTTATTGATGCAATGGTTAATAAAGGTGATGCATATGGTGAAGGATAAGGATATGCTAAAGTTATTTCTACCACCAAAGAAAATAGAGTTAACATGTTAGTTGAAATCTTTACTGGAAATTATGATATGGAAGATGATCTTGTTAATGGTTCAAATGCTATCTTTAAATTATACACTAATGAAGATAACAAATTCATTATTTGGATCAAATATAACAAAAATAATATTGGACATTATCAAAGAAAAAACATATTCACCTGTATAAAATCCATATTGAACCAAATTAGACCCCTATTTTCCATATTTCAAGATCACTGTAAAACATGCTTACAAAAAACATTAACCATATGAAGCTAATTTCCAATATTGATGGTGTGTTAATGCACAATACATAGATACCAAGGTTTAACCATGAAAGTTGTTTCACTCAAGCCGATTGGAGTTAATATATATGGATTAGTATATATAACACTCTCATGTGTAAAGACCATGGACTCATTATACTTCTTATGCCCGCTCATAGATAAAAACTTAAAAGTCAAAAAAACCCAATTGAGATATCTAGATTGAATCAAATTCAAAGTGGGAATTATAATATAGTTTGAGATCATACATTTTTCATTATATATAGTAATATGTTAATTGAACATTCATAGTATTTATTTATATTTAGAAGACATTGTCAATGACCATGACCTGATGAAATGTGACATATTATGCTTACAAGAAACATACACATCAAATACCAATCCTAATAATCATATTCCAAATTTTATGACTTGTAATTTAGTGCATAATGTTCATGGTATTATGATGTGTTTAAAAAAACATGATTTCACTTCAAATCCAATTTAAACAGTGTAGATGGAGTGGAATCATTGACATCAAACATTGTGATATATAATTATGAATTTACAATTATCAATATCTATGCATCTTCATTTTTTTTTAATTTTAGATATTATAAATGTTATATAATAAATTCTATCAAATGCAAATGCATTGATACATATTTATGTATTTGGATATTTTAATATTGACATGTCCACCTCAAAAAAATTAGTTATGCTACTTGAAAAACTTATGTCAATGTCAGGCATTTATTTATTGCTAGCAAAACATAACCAATACACAAATAGAATAATATATCCTGTATGATCAAAAATTACAAGTGAACATAGCCAGCTTATAACAATAGACACTTATTGGACTGATCATGATGTTATCTATCTAGTTATGAATAATAGTACCTAAATACGAATGCAAAAACTATGTACATCGTTAGAAGGTATTTCAATTATTTATGCATATAATATAAGAAATATTTTAGTATTTTACCATTATATGTTTTAAAATCATTTTTTCCCATTCAGTACATGGTATGAATGCAAAACAAACAAATCTAAAGCATCAAAAATCTATTGGAAAAGTAACAATGAGATCATTTGTTGGTAGTGAAACTAATTTTGTCTAATGACAACAAAAAAATAACATTGCATTGAAATATCATTTTCTTACTTTTATTCAAAAAACTATATGACATTTGAATTAAAACTTCTATCCTATTTCAATTAATAAAAAAATAAAAATCTTGTTTTATTTTAGTACAGGACATTTCATATCATGTGTGCTATGCCTTGAATAATTATCTAATGATAAAGTTTTTAGCACTATCATTGGAAAGATAAACTATTATCCATAACCATAAGTTTTTTTTATTATGTGTGTTTTTATTTAAAACCCAAACAATGTCTCTGCATCCATAAAATTTAAACTGTACACAAGTTTCACATTGTGGTAGAGTTTTTATCTTAATTAAAAAAATAAATTAAATGTTTTTTCAAGTAGTGTGGGGTATAGAGGTTATTACAAATGTATCCAACTTAGTATTTCATCACGCGATATGGCATTGTATAATCTTGAAGGCCTCATCATATACAACCTTTTCATCTAGATACAAATTAAAATGATCAAACATAAACCACCTTGTTTGCATTGACCTTTGAGAGAATAATATAATTATTCTAGAGAGGAAAAAAGGATCCTAATACAAAAGTTTCATGGATGAAATATTAGTGCACCTGAGTTGGCTTGATGGTGAAGAAAACGTTCTCCCAAAAGTGAGGTTGCATGTTCAAATCTTGTAGGGGTAAGGTACGCATGGCCCATATTTGAATCACATTAAGATGCCTCATACATGCTAGAAGTATGAGGTGGTCCCATATATTTTGAACTACCTTACAAACCATAACCAAGATATTACGTGACATCGTGGACCTTAAAAATATATTATTATTATTATTATTATTATTATTATTATTATTATTATTATTATTATTATTATTATTATTATTATTATTATTATTATTATTATAACTTGCACCTTTGGGGAAACCCCTAGTCTATTACCACAATCCATAATTATAGTAAAAAGGCTTTTGCAAAAGATTTGTGACCTCATTTTGGATTCATCAATGTTTTTGATTCTCAAATATTAGTTGACACACCTTTTAATTGATGAAAAATGTAATTAAATTATGACATACTTTTTATTTTGTTTTTTATTTCAATATTAAAATTTATACCAATGCAAAGGATTGATTCAACTATAATTACATCGTATTAGTCCCAAAGGGTAAACTTAAGGAATCATTTTCCTTTAAATATTGATTAAAGTCTATCTTATGGACCAATTATAATTCATTTTTTTTGCCCATAGAAAATTTTGTAGTTTTGTAATAGTTAAGTTATACATTTTTAACAAGAATCATGAAAAGTGGTAGTTATCTATGTTTTGATTAGTCAAAATTGTTTACATATTATTTATGGTTAGAGCAATGATGTCATCAATAGTGAATTCACACATGCAAAGGTATAGGGGCATCAATTAATTAATTTATTTAGATATTTGTTGAAACATATAATATTATATAAAACTATTTCAAAGATTAAGTGACATAATGGTTAGATGTATCACATAGAGTGACTATCTTGAAAATTAAATATACTCCTTATAATGCCACATGTCCTTTACTCATTAACACAAGTTTTTTATATTCATTTTCATATCTTCCCCATTCTTTACCACCTATGTATTTATCATTTAGTCCAGCCCCTCTTCCACTTGACTATACCTTTCCCTTCACTAACCTTGATGAGCCCTAATTCAGGTAATGTTACCATGTGATAACATCATGGGCCTTCGAGCCTCGATGATCTCTTTATGATATAATTGAATATGTAGAGAATGTTATCTACCACCTCCATCTTGACTTGTTGATATCATGCCATGTGACATGAACTCGAGGCCTCGAGTCAATCCCTTGACTTAGTCGATTTGGCATTTATGCATGAAGGCTCAATCTTTTCATGATGAGGACACATATGTTAATCAAGGGATCAAATGGAAGATTTAATTTGCAAGATGAAACCAAAAATTAAGTATAAATATTCTAAATAAAATATTCAAATCAAATAAAGTGATTATGTATAAAGTACAAAGCTTAAACTATGATTAAAAGATGCAAGAAACACATGGAAAGATCTTCTACTTGAAACTAGACATTTGCATTTGATAGTTATTAATTCAAACATCAACCACTCTAAAATATTTAACTATATGAAAATTTATCATTTTAAACCATGCATAAAACTTATAAGAATGATTTTAAAGCTCAGAATGCAAAATATTTTAGGTGATAATATCTAGTTCAATCAAATCAAAATAACACAATTGATTGCATCAAATAGTTAAATCACAACATTTCTTAAATGAATTTTTTTGACTAATCATAATAAAATAAAAAGATATTATGATTAATATCACTCAATCATTTGAAACTCAATAATCTAAAACAACCTTCCCCCTCCTCAAGTCTTTAATGGTTTTAACATTTGGATGAGCCATCAAATTTAAGCTCAGGATCTGTTACCACATACTAGGTTTCTATTAGTTTGCTATGGGGTCTACATCTATGCTAGTTGATTTCCTTATCTTTATAGGTTCACATGATGTTTCCAAGTTATGAAATCATGGGCCTTTAGGGTGTAGGGGCACATTGATCCCCACCAATCTTGAGTTCATGCGATGTCACCACATGGTGACATCATGGGTCTTTAAGCTTCATTGAGAAGACTTTTAATATTTATACTACTACAAATGGCTTGGGTAAAAATAATAGGGGCACATGTTTCAATCTGGGCCTCAAGGAAGAATTAGGATTTGACACATTCTCTTCAGTAAATTGCCTAAGTAAAAGTGAAAGGGTCCTGACCAAACAAATGAAGTTTTATGTGGATAGGCCATTTTAAGAAAGGGGCTACAATTTTGATTAAGCTAACCTATCTAAAATCTAAGGCATAAATAATATCAAAATATTTTAAACTAAATTTACTCTATTTTTCACAAATATTTGAAGGTCCAAGGCTATTTTTAGCAAGCTTTGACTAGACCATACCATGCAAATAGACTCAGATCAAAGAGATTAAGCATAGAGGTTACAAGTGTCACAAATCTAGTAAAAGGTAGAATTAAAGACAAATCAAGACAATCTCTAACAACTTGAGTCCTGAGATTGTGCCACATGGCATTATCTCAGGGACTTAGTTATCAAAACATGCAGTTGTGAAAATACATAGCGAGGACCTCTTAACATGTGTGATCAAGACACATGGAAATCATCCATTGGATAGAGATAATTTGATGACTTGGAGTCTAGATATTATGCTATATGGTGTGGTATCATGAAATCCAAGCCTTAACAATATAAATAATAAGCAAAAGAGCTTGAAGAGGCTTAAAGAGTGACAAGTGTCATAAATATTTAGAAATGATCATGGTAAAGAGGACTAAAAGTATAACACATACTATAATACTATGTAAATATCGATGAAGCTAAATTTTATGTCCATATCAAAAGCAATAACATATAAAATGATAGGAAGACATGATAATGAACATCATAGCCAAAATTGGATTGTTTAAGGCAAAATCAAATGCTTAAATGGTTGAAAATATAAATCATAAAAGATTGATCAATCGACTCATGTAATATCTAGAACTGTGCATGGTCAGTTTTGATCAAGTATTTAACTACTATTAGATCCACATAAAATTATTTAGTTTAGTCTAAAAATCCAATTACAATAAATCATAATTGATAAGCTATGCATGTACAAGTGAATGTAAAAGACAAAAATATTGATTAGTATAAAATCTACTATGTATGTGAACTATCTTGGAACTTATTGCCATGTGATGACTATCTTAAAAATTAAATGTCCATTTAGTTAGAAAAGTGTATCTAGTATTGGTCCTGCACATTTTCAATAACTCATACATGAAATGATTTAATGAATTGGCCTAATACAAATAATTATGTGACTCACTATCCATTGCACATTTCTATAGTGATATTATACAATAGATAGTTAAGCTCATTTATACACATTATTTTTCTGTCACATCACAAATACATAATTTTTTGTTAAAAAATACAAATCTATGAAATAAGATGATTGAAAATGATTGAGCTAGTTACTATGCAGTCATCTTTGTTACTAGTGTGCTTCTAGAATATGTTTGTCCTATTTGGTAGTGGATTTTTTTTGATTTGAGTTAAATAGTTAACAAGTGGCACCTTAATAAATTATTTCTATAGAAGTTTATATATTAAACATTCATTGATATCTTCTACATATAATATTCTCATCAGGAAATGTGTATCCTTTCATATTTATTACAACTTCAAATTTTCTCTTTTGTGTGAACTACCATATTTGTTTAAGAATGTCTAAGAAACCAATATAGTTTTATAAAAAATTTAAGTTTAGATTCATAACATAGTCCAATTAAAAATTTAATTCATAACTAATTATCTTTTCTTAAGGTTCATGATTTTGATGTTTTTTATATTAAATTGATATTTTTTTCTTTTATCTTATGCCAAATAAAACATAAACAATCATGATATTGTATCCTCACTTTAGATACATAGTTATGGTAGGATGCTTAATAAAAACTAATGTGATCATTTATCCAATTGTATTAAAAAAAGAAAAAACTATCAAATAGGGAAATTGTAGCTTATAGAGCTAGCGATTGTTTGATTAATTGACAACATGTCTATAATAGTTTTGGTATGTATTTCTAAGATCCAATTATCTTTTGTTTTATTGTCTTTAATTTAATTTGAATTGTATAATGGAATTGAAAAACACAAAACAAAAAATAATGCATGCACATAGCAAACAATAGGTCATTTTTGTTGAAAAATACACACCATTATTAAAAACTCAATGTAATAACATAGATATTGCCCTGGCTATAAATAACCATTTTAGAAATCATATTTTCAAATAAAATATAGGTGATTGCCTATTTGATGATTTTCAAATGATATTGCATTTTTGATACACATCAATAGAGTTATGTGCAGAAGTTATAGAACATCTTGTAAATTCTTTAGGAAAAAATGATCCCTATACACTAAGGTCTTTTGAGTTGGAATTATGTCCTAAGGAACTATATAGACTACATCAAGTACAATATACTAAACATATTTCCATAAAATGTAGATTTTTTTGACTTCATTCACCCTAAATGGTGAACATGGCATGTGGGGAGATAACTTATATATAAATTGGCTTTCTAAATGGCTAAATATTTGCATTTATGATTGGTATTTAAATATAAAACAAAAGGATTTTTATTTTAATGAGGAAACCCCTACACCACCATATTTCATGTTATTTCATGATCAAAACCCTATCTTTGGCCATTACGAACCATTGTATTATACAAAATTAAACTATTATCAAAGTCCTTTTTTTACAAAGACATCTATCAAGAACCTTTCTTTGGTTTCTCCTTTTTGGGAAAACAATGTAGAAAAATGCTATCTCGGAAAGCACATCTTGTTATGGTGATAGCATATTTAGCTTTATTTTTCATTTGAAAAAAAATGCTTTTGACATACATTATTTTAATCGCTATTCATTGCAATATTTTTGTAATGCATTTCTTTTTGTAGATATAAAAGCACGTAATTGTTTGAAAGACAACCTAGCATATAATGTCATAAAAAACATACTGACTATTATAAATTATCAAGCATACATTGTAAAGATGGGTTTTTATCTACGATGTAGATTAAATTGAAGGCAAAAATTTCACCATCTAATGGCTTCTCAAATTTGTTGGATGTCAGCATTCACCTATGGCCATTGATGAGTCAACAAATAGTCAAAACATATAATGATTTTACTCAATCATGAGCCTTATATAACATCATTTTTAAAAATAAATACAAATAATATACTTAATTAAGGACATGTGTTATTGGTGATTGTTCAGAAACATTGCAAAAATAAAATAAACTCTCTTTACATAGAGTAAATAATTGATAATAGTTTGAGGATATAAAGCCATAATTTGACCCTTATGGTTCTACTGCATAAACATTTCCACATGTTTGTACCATCTCTTTAAATCAATTGAATAACATGGCATGTAACAAAAAAAATAGAAAAAATTTCAAAAACAAAAGCAATTAAAATATTTAACCAAAAAAAAAAAATACAAACACACCCATACATGTTTATGGTGTTTTCTAGAAATAAAAAATCAAACATAGTATGAAGTGTTTTAATCAGTGTGAAAAGAACACATGTAAATAATTGCTACTAAATTTCAAAGGGACTCTAAAAAAAATTCAAAATGCAATCAATAATTAAGAGATGTAAATGTTCCTACATTTGGAACACCCATTAATATTAGATTGAACAAGTGTTGCAATTTTTAGGCATATTAACAGATCTTGAAGAAAGGCTTATTGTGCTTAGAATTGCATTTTATCAAATAATAAATTTATTATATAAGCCATAAATTGGTTCGATAAGGCCGATTATCAATTTCATGTCAAGTGTTGAAAATTTTCAAAAAGCGTTACCTCAATCCATAGATGAAAAAATAACAATTGTAATAAATTTAAAGAGATAATTGGAATACAGATATGCAGATCAAGTAGGAAGAGTTAATTCAAAACTTATTATGGAAACATTACAACAAATATGTGCACTGTAATTGTACATTGCTCATAATTTATAAATTAAGTTTGATTGGAAACCCTTTATATCAATAAATGTTAATGAAAATGCAAATAGCAGTACCATGTCTAATTAATCTAAAATTTATGAAGATAGTGAAAATAATATATCTTTTGAGACATATGAAAACAAGTCTAATTATACTTTGGTGTATGGATTTGTAAAATCAACATGTATTGTTTCATTGGAGGACAAGCTAATTGCAACAACACTAGCTGAAGGAAATCCTCCTCTTAGAATTTTTAAAGACAAATATTCAAAAGAAATGAACTGTCCAACACTTCTCTTTGGTAATCTTCATTATGATGACATTGTGTTAAGATTTTCATATCAAAAAATATTGCAATGGGATATTTTGGATACTAATTGTTATTTTCCATATCATGTTACAAATTTATTTTTCAAAGCAATCAAAATAATCATAGACCAAGTTGGAAATATAATGTGGATCCGAATTAGAAAAAGTCAATTAAAATGAAGAAAGATTTTGGCCAAAGATGTCAAATACAAGCCAAATTTAAAAAAGTTGGTAAAATAAAAAATTAGATATGTTAATTTCAAAAAAACATGTATTTCACTTGATTACATCCAAGGTCTTATAAAAAATGTCTTTGTAATGATACACCAATTAGGGCCTCTAACATTTTTATTAACTTTCACAAGTGCTGAAAATTATTGGAAACCATTAACAAGCACATTGAAACAATTGTATCTAAACCATTTCAAAAAGTAAAATAAACAACTAAATGAATTGGATAAGGCAAATGACATTTCATTTTTTGTGAGAACAAATCTAATCACTTGTATATGTTATTATAAACATCATATCAATGTATTGAAGTAAATTTTATGTGAAGACAAATTGTTCCTAAGCAAAATCATAAATTATTTTTGTGTAACACAATTTTAACATAGAGGCAATGCTCATAACCATTGGTTGGTTTAAATTGAAGATGCACTGATGTATGGTAAAAAAAAATTAAAAATTACAATTTTTATATACAAATACATAAATTGTAATATTTATGTTCTATAAAATGACTTGGCATAATTGTATATTCATCATCATATTAGTAGTTGTAGAAAAAAGAAATAAAAATAATGTAGATACAATTTTCCACAACTATCAATAAAAAAATAAAAATACTTGAACCATGTGAAAAAATAAATGAACATTTAATTGTGATATCAAAGCAACTTTACTTGTTGTTAAGCACAAAAAAGTATAATGCTTCGGATAAATTTGATAATTTTCTTCATGATTTATAAATAAATGAGTGTCAATACAAAACAAAATTGAATAACCCATGAATTTTTTGGATGCAATCCATCTCAAGTATGTATCAACACTTTCATTTTAAAAAAGCCATACTTATGATAAGCCAACACAGATGCACAATTTAGTTTAAATGTATATGTTACATTAACATATTATAGTTCATATATGAAAAAAGGAAACCCAAATATTACACATGATTTTAAAAAGATACTAAATAACATGCAATAACAAACATAGATGTTATTTAGATGATACATAGCCTAGGAAATGTAATTCTAAATTATCAACATATGTTTTCACAACAAGTTATTCACTTAGTGTTATCATTGTCATTAAATCATTGCTCAAGAACATGTATCTTTATAAATACATATTCCCTTCATGAAGGAACATTTATTTTAAAAACTCCAATTATATTTAGTCAAGAACCAGATGAATCCAAAAAATTTAAGTGCCAATCCATTATAGACTATTATAGTGTGCGACCTGTAGTATTTGATAATATATGTTTGGTCAATTTTTTACCTCGGCACCAAAAAAGTGGAAATACATTCAAGTGGAAAAATAAAAATGTAATACATTTTATTAATTACAATAAAAATTTTGACCCTAAAAAGTATTATTATGAATGTTTATTATTATATATTCCATTCATAAACTATAAAACCACTTTGAAACAAATTCTTGAAACATGGAAATATGCATATAATTTGTAAAAAAACACAATAAAGATGAATGAGTAAAAGTTAAACTATGACATCAATACAATGTGGGGAGACATGCAGGATGCTATTTACCAAGTTAAACTTGAAATTTAAAACATAATCAATACAAGATTATGTTTAGGCAAAAACAATATTATGCAAGAAGAATACGTTCAGTAGATGGAATTGTCACTTGTAAATTCTATACCCAAAAAAAAATTGTAAAATATTTGAAATTAGACACCACACATCTAATATTGATAATTTTGAATACTATAAACAAATATAGATGTTAAATGATGAATAAGAAGTGATTGTTAAAGACATTACATTGAAAAAATGTATAGACAAGAATAAGCCATTGTATTTATTCTTAATAGGTGGTGTAGGCACTATAAATACTTTTATAACAAAATTTATATTTGAAACCCTTGTTTGCATTTATGCACAGTCTATTGATAGTAATCTATCCAAGACAAAAGGCCTTATTCTTGTATATATAGGTAAAGTTGCATATAATGTAGGTGGAATAACATTGAATTCTAAATTTTTATTTCTTTCTAATAAGTCATAACTAATTCCATTTGGTAGTGAACAACTTGATACATTGTGAAAATGTTATAATCAATTGTGTATAATGATAATTGATGAAATCTCACTTGTTGGAGCAAGAACATTATACTATATTAACAAATGTTTATGTGACATTATGAAGTTGCCAAATATTTACTTTGGTAATTGACATAAAATAAGCTCAACTCATTGACCAAATTTGACCCTAGGTCAAATTTGGTCAACATATTATATATTCAAACTTCCTATAGGGTCTTTCTAGGTCATAAATGGTCACATGGTCATGTTTAAGGTCACTTAATATGTTTCACCTTAGTCTTTTGTGTCATTTGTCTTAATATTCCCTTATGTCATCTTTTTGGTCTTTTTAATGAACTTATACATAGTTTTCATAGAAGGACAAATGTCAAAGTGTACTCTAACATACCATGTGTCATTTAGATGCTAGGAGTCAATTTGAAACTAAAGAAATGTAGGTTCAACATGGAATTCAAGAAGATTAAGCAGTTTCAAGTAGTATAAAGGAAAGTTGTATGATCAAGGGCAACCCCTTAGCATGTGGGAAGCTTTAGTGGGATATCTATAGGACCCCACAAGTATTTTCAAGATTGATAATATTTAACATGCTTTAAAATGAAAAAAATTGGTGTATCCCCTTCATCACTCTCCTAGACAAGGTCATACAGGTCAACTAGTTTACTCTTGGTATGGATAGTAGGAGGAGAGTTGAGTTGAATGAATTTGGGAGAAGTTAGTAGCCTTTATGTCTTTCATTTCAATGGAAATATATATTGGTATGGTGTAATATTATCTATGAATTAATAATTAAGAATCAAAATGACTTCAATCTACCTGCATAACCCTTGCACCTTCAATTTTATTCCTATCTGCTTACAGTTGTCTAATGCTTCTAAGTAGTGACCATGATCTTACAGAGAATTTTATTCCTCTACATGTTTATAACCTATTTTTCATGTGAGAGCATAAATAGATAGGTAGTATCATCCTTGAATTTGGAATGAACACCATCAATGGTTTGTAGATAGTTGTTTTTAGTTGCAATGTTTTATCCTCTCACAGTGGATTCAGATCAAATTAATACACTTGTCTTACCTCCTCTCTGAGCATTATTATGGTATAGGAAAATTAAATAGACCAATTGAGGTTTCAAATCTTTGAAACTAGGTGGAGTTTCATATGGTTCATATACACAGTTAGACTTCAATATAATAACAACCTACATGACTAGGAGGTCAAAGATATAGTGTTGCATAGAATCTAGAAGTATTTAGAATAAATTGAGGCCTTCAACTAGGCCTGAGAACATAAAGGAATTAATTGTATGAATGGTGAGGCCAATACACATATCCAAATCTAAATCCATGTTCTCATGGTTAAAATAGGACTCATTACCTTAATATCTTTGAAAAGGGATTTAGACATATACAATGTTATCTTGTAATGAGAATCTATGAGATCTGAGTAAGTTTTGTGTCTCTATTATTGTAGCATGGACATATTAGTAATATGTAAACATGATAGGAGGTGGATTTATTCAAGATAAGATAGTTTAAAGAAGTTTCCAATTCCATTAATTTTTCATTAAAGGCAAGGCAATCAATAAGCACAGTCCCATTTGAGTCTACATGAATCTATAACTTGCAACTTAGGTGTGTTGATGGTTAGAGTGATTGTATAGTCTTATGGAAATAAAAAGTGAATTAAAGGGTGGAATGGACATGATAAATTCAATATGGAACCAAGGGAGTGGATCATAGTGTTTAAACAAGAGAATTTCCACCTATAGGATTCTTGATTCTACAAATGAGTACCTACAAGTGACACAATCAGTATATGTGGCAGACCAATCTAGACTAATGTGTGATTGAAATTTTAGAGAAGATAAGATGGATAATAATGTTGTATAAATTCTCACATATATCATAATTCCATATGGTCCTTAGATAATCATTAACACCTATAAGAACCTTGTGGATTCTGAACACATACCTACAATTGAAGGCAATCTACAAACTAGTATAGGCATATGAAAAATGTGAGTTGGCTTGGTATGCAGTGGTGTAAAATTGAATTCCTCTTATAAAGCATACAATGATATATCACATTACATGTGACTCTTATGGATATGATAAATAGATCAATGACTAGGTCTTGAACCTTAACCTACAGTCAGTCCAAAACCCTGTCTACAATCATAAGCCTAGAGAGTTAGTCTTGTGAAATTTATTGATTTAGGGTTATAGATGTTAAGGTGTGGAGCTAAAAACTTCACCAAATGAGTGAGTGCAAAAGTTTTAGGAGTCACACAGTCATTGATGACGATCAAAAATGGACCAGAGGCTACCGACGTTGGTCACAGGCAGACAGGCAGGAACCGACGTCGGTCACCTGTGCGTCCAGAATCTATTTTCATGGATAGAACAGAATGTTTGCATGATAGGATTAAGTGTTAGTCTTAAGTTTGCATCTCTATCTTTATTAGGAATATTTTGAGCCCTTGATGAGGAGGTGCATCTAATGGTTGTGATTGTATGCTCATGAATCCCTAAAGTTATATAATAGGGATAGATCTTCATAGCTTATTGTATGAGGAGAACAGTACAAGAATTGTACAGTATATGTATATGTGAATCAATCCAGGTTGTTGGAGTTGATTGTAACTGAGATAGAGAACTCTTGAGGGAAAGAGATTTGTACATCTGAGAGAGGTGTGGAAGAAAGAGAGATTTCTTCAATTATATTTCCAAGAGTTTAATACAAATTTTCAAGGTGGTTTCTTGTATCTCTTATTCTTTCCTGATTCTAATTTCTAGTTGTTTTCAATTCTGGTTTAATTCTAGATTTAGTTGCTTGCAAAAGTAATCAATTGTTATTGTCTAGATCTTGACAAGTGGTATTAGAGCTCAGGTTCACTAATAGGTGTTTCAGATCTGGTTAGTGTGTGTTGATTACAGGACACTCATAGGGGTTTCTACAGGGATTTCTGTTTGAGTGGGAGTTAGCAATGGCAGAAGAAAGTAAACTGAGAATGGAGAAGTTTAATGGCAAGAATTACCAATTATGGAGAATGCAGATAGAAGATTATCTGTATCAAAAAGATCTATACTTATCGTTAGGTGGGGTTGCAAAGAAGCCCATAGACATGGAAGATGAAGAATGAGAAGTTCTTGATAGAAAGGCTCTTGGATCCATTAGATTGAGTTTGGCATCTACTGTGATATCTAATTTATCACAGGCAAAGTCAACGGTAGAGTTAATGACTACTCTAGAAAATTTATATGAAAAACCCTCAGCTTCAAATAAGGTATATCTTATGAAGCAGTTATTTAATTTGCAAATGCAGGAAGGTGGATCTGTATCTAATCATCTAAATGATTTCCATGGAACTGTAAATCAATTAAATTCAATCAAAAGAGTGTTTGATGATGAAATTAAGGCTCTTTTAATATTATGTTCTTTACCTAAAAGCTGGCATAGCTTGGTAATGGTAGTTAGTAATACTGCATCTGCTTCAAATATTTTAAAAGTAGATGATGTTGTTAGTGTAATCTTGAATGAAGAAATTCACAAGAAAAGCATAGAGGAAACATCAGGGAACGCTTTAAGTTTTGAGAGCAAGGGAAGGCAAAAAGAGAAGGGCAAGCATAGGAGATCAAGGTCTAAGTCAAAGATGAGATGTAGATCCAAATCTAGAAATGGCAAGAGGATAGCCTGCTGGAATTGTGGAAAGATAGGGCATATAAGCAAAGATTGTTGGTCAAATCCTAAAGAAGACAATCAGTATGAAGGTAAAGAAGAATCAAAAGTTGTAGGTATTATTGCACAAGATGCTCTTATATTCTCTTTTCACAATAATATAGAATCTTGGGTTTTAGATTCTGGTGCTTTTTTTCATGCAACCCCTAATAGAGAATATTTTAGTGACTATGTCCATAGAGATTTTGGAATAGTTTATTTAGGGGATGATGAGCCTTGTAAAATTGTTGGAAAAGGAAAAGTGCAGCTGAAAATGTAGAATGGCAACACATGGGTGTTGAGAGATGTCATGCATGTTCCCAGCCTGAAGAGGAATCTGATTTCTGTAGGAAAGTTAGGGGATGAGGGTTGTACAGTAACTCTCACAGCTGAATCTTGGAAGGTTACCAAGGGTGCACTTGTATTGGCTAGAGGTAAGAGAGTAGGTACTCTCTATTTATGTAATTGTATTACTGATAATTCTCCTTCTGTATTATCTACTTCAGATGTAGATGTAAAGTTGTGGCACCAGAGGCTTGGCCACATGAGTGAGAAGGGAATGTCTATTCTTAAGTCAAAAGGTAAGCTTTCAGATTTGAAAATCATAGATCTAGATTTCTATGAGCATTGTGTGTTTGGAAAGCAGAAGAGAGTGAGTTATCTCAAGACTGGGTTAACAAAGAAGAAGCACAAGTTAGAGCTTGTTCACACAAACGTGTGGGGACCAACTTAGGTTGCTTCTATTGGAGGATCATAGTACTATGTTTCTTTCATTAATGATGCTACAAGAAAGGTATGGGTCTATTGTATAAAGAAGAAATATGATGGTTTTGACACTTTTAAGATTTAGAAAGCTATGGTTGAGAATGAAATAGATAGGAGATTGAAGTGCCTTAGATCTGACAATGGTGGTGAGTTCTACAGCTACAAGTTAAATTGGTATTGTTATATGCATGGAATACATAGGAAAAGGATGGTTCCAAGGACACCTCACTAAAATGGAGTTACTGAAAGGATGAATAGAACAATAATGGAGCATGCACGGTGTATGAGATTACATGCTGGTTTGCCCTTAGAGTTTTGGGTAGAAGCTGTGGATACTGTAGTGTACCTGATTAATAGAGGACCCTCTATAGCATTGGATGGTGGAATTCCAGAAGAGGCATGGATAGGTAAAAAGGTAGATCTTTCATTTCTCAAAGTTTTTGGTTGTGAAGCTTTTGTGCACGTTGATAAGGAAAATAGAAAGAAATTGGATGCTAAGTCTATGAGGTGCACATTTATTGGTTATGGCTCTGGAGATTTCAGATTCAAGTTTTGGAATCTAGGAACTAACAAGATAATTAAGAGCCTTGATGTTGTTTTTAATGAAAAAGTGATGTATAGTGATTAGCTCAAGACGCTAAATCAATCTGAGTAGAGCAATGGAGAATTGGATGAGGTGACGGTCCAAAATGAGCTCGCAGGAAAGAATAATCACAGATAGGAAAACACAAAGACCGACGTCAGTCAGGAAGGAACCAACGTCGGTAATACAGGAACCGATGTCAATCAAATAGGGACCGACATCAGTCAGACAGAAACTGACATCGGTCATGTGGAATTGATGTCAGTCAGTTATAGGCCTGGAGGTGACCAAGGTCAGTCATTGTCAAAGAATTTAGGTAGACAACATGTTGTGAATGAGTCTCAAACGCCCATCAGGAGGTCAGAAAGGGTAAGTAAATCTCCAATTCAATATTCCCCTTCATTATACTATTTATTTTTTACTGATGGTGGAGAACTAGAGAGTTTTGATGAAGCAATACAGGTGGAATCCAAGAATCAGTGGGAGTTAGGCATCAATGAGGAAATTGATTCCTTGAAAGAGAACCAAACATGGGATTTGGTTGAGTTGCCAGTGGAAAAGAAGACACTAAATAACAGATGGATCTACAAATTTAAGGAAGGTGAGAATGGATAGATGAGATATAAGGCCAGGTTGGTAGTGAAAGGATTTGCATAGAAACCAGGTATTGATTTTGGTGAGATTTTTTCTCCTGTAGTTAAAATGACTTCTATATGGACTGTATTGTCTTTAGTTGCTATTGAGGATTTGCATCTTGAGCAGCTTGATGTTAAGACATCATTTCTTCATAGAGATTTGGATGAAGAAATATATATGGATCAGCCAGAAGGATTTAAGGTCAAAGGTAAGGAGAAACTTGTGTGCAAATTGAAGAAAAGCTTGTATGGTCTCAAGCAAGCTCCTAGACAGTGGTATTTGAGATTTGATAGGTTTATGACTAAGGATGGCTATAGTAGGTGTCAATCTGACCATTGTGTGTATTTTAAGAGATTAGATAATGTAGATATATTATTCTATTGTTGTATGTAGATGATATGCTAGTTACAGGTTCACACATGTAGGATATCTCTGAGCTTAAGGTGAAATTAGCTCACACATTTGCCATGAAGGATTTGGGAGAAGCAAATAAAATCCTTGGCATGAGTATTAAGAGAGACAAGAAAAGTCACAGGTTGATTTTATCTCAAGAGGATTATGTGAACAAGGTGTTGAAACGATTTAATATGCAGGATGCAAAACCGATAAGCACACCTATGGCTGGACACTTCAAGTTGAGTAAAAAACAATGTCCTAATTCACATGATGAGGTAGAGTACATGAGTAGAGTTCCATATGCTTCTGCAGTTGGGAGCTTAATGTATGTAATGGTATATACTAGATCAGATATTGCCCAAGCAGTGGGAGTTGTAAGTAAGTATATGGCCAATCCAGGGAAGGAGCACTGGAAAGTAATTCAGTGGATCTTTAGATATCTGAGAGGGACCAGTAGTAGGCATTTGTGCTATGGTGGGTCAAACACTTCTCTACATGGATATGTAGATTTAGATATGGCAGGTGATTTGGATGGCAGAAGGAGCACCACAAGATATGTTTTCACTGTTGGTGGAACGATGGTTAGCTAGATTTCAAAGTTGCAGAAGGTTGTTGCCTTGTCTACTACAGAGGCAGAATACATTGCAGTCACAGAGGCTAGCAAGGAGATGATATGGATGACACAGTTCATGGAAGATTTGGGAAAAGTGCAAGAGAGTTGCAGATGATATAGTGATAGTCAGAGTGCAATTCATTTGGCAAAGAATTCAGCCTTTCACTCAAGAACCAAACATATATAGCTAAGGTACCACTTCATTAGACAGGTATTGGAGGATGGTGAGTTAAAGCTGGAAAAGATTCATACAAATAAGAACCTTGTGGATATGTTAACCAAGCCGATAAAAAAGGAGAAGTTGAATCTTCATTCAACTTTTGTTGGTCTTCATGATTGAGTTTGAAGATGGAGAAGCTAGAAGATGTTGTTGTACAAGTACTGGTACAGCTGTTTATCTCTAAGTGGTAGATTGTTAAGGTGTGGAGCTAAAAGCTTCACCAAATGAGCGAGTGTAGAAGTTGCAAGAGTCACATAGTCACTGACAATGGTCAGGAATGGACCAGAGGCTACTGGCATCAGTCATGAATCAGCCGATGTTGGTCATAGGCAGATAGGTAGGGACTGACGTCAATTACCTGTGCATCTAGAATCTATTTTCATGGACAGAACATAATGTTTACATGATAGGTTTAAATGTTAGTCTTAAGTCTGCATCTCTACTTTAGTAGGACTATTTTGAGCCCTTGATTAGGAGGTGTATCTAATGGTTGTGATTGTATTCTCAAGAATCCCTAAAGTTATATAATAGGGATAGATCTTCATATCTTATTGTATGAGGAGAACAATACAAGAATTGTACAGTATATGTATATGTGAATCAATCCAAGTTGTTGGAGTTAATTGTAATTGAGAGAGAGAACTCTTGAGGGAAAGAGATATGTACATCTGAGAGAGGTGTGGAAGAAAGAGAGATTTCTTCAATTGTATTTCCAAGAGTTTAATACAGGTTTTTAGGGTGGTTTCTTGTATCTCTTATTCTTTGCTAATTCTGATTTCTAGTTGTTTTCAATTCTGGTTTAATTTTGCATTTAGTTGCTTGCAAAAGTAATCAATTGTTATTGTCTAGATCCTGAAAATAGAGTCATGATAAAGTTTTAAAATTTTGTGTAGAGAATAAAAATGACTCAAAATAACCCTCCATAGTCACACTTTGTCCATGTGAATAGGTTATATTACCTCTATTTTGTCTCAGATAGAGGGCACTCCATAACCAATATAATCTTCAAACCTGGCGTAAGAATGTTCAATGAACAAAGGGTATATCCTTAAGGATGTCATGGAAATATTTAAAAGGTTTTTTTAGATTAGAATAAAGTGTAAGTATACACCTATAGTAATTGGAACCTCCACAAGTTACTATATGCATAGAAAACACAACTAGGCCTATTAGGCTTAGAACTAGTCCTGAGCCCTACAGGTGCCTAGACTAATCCATATGACCATGAGAACTTTATAAAAAAATTAAGACCTTTAGGGGAAATTTTAATATGGATTATATCCATTTTTATATAGATTAGAGATCATCACAAAATTGGTTAATTTGGCCTTAATTCCTATTAGGCCTACATAGAATGCAAGAAAGAACTCGAGAGGCCAAATTATTTTACTCGCATATTTATGGACCATGTGCATGATACCTAAATAACTTTGGGAGAGTTGAAAGGGGTCCTATACTCCAAATTTGTGAAATTAGTTCTAAGGTTGGACGTCAAGATTTTATGAACAATCATTAGTTGTCTAAAACTCTTAAATCCCTAGTTTGGACTTGATAGAGAAGAAATGAATGGAAATGCATCTAAGAGAAGTCAAATTTCCATTAACTTTATTGAGACATATTTGAAACTCCCTTCGGATCCTTTACATCCACTTTTATCATACTATCACTTATATAAATAGGGATAATACTGAGTTTCATGCAAGATTTGAGTTGTCTTTCAAGTGCAGAGGAGGATCAACAAGTGAAAACCAGTGTGGGAGGTATTTAGAGACTTTTCCTAACATATAAAACTCATTTATCACCTTGTTTTAATGTGAAAATACATTTGTTATCTCATTCATCATAGGCAATCTAAATAGATAATGAGAAGGCAAAATGACTGTCAAAGATTGGGAGTGAGAAGTGTTCTATGAGTTTCATTAAGATATTTTGATAGACTATAGAATAAAGGAGATATATTTTATTTGCATAACACATCTTAAATGCATTTCTTTGAGCAACTACAAGTCATTTTGATGACAAGTGTGAGGACAGACCTAGGGGACTAATGATGAATGACTGTAGGTAGTGAATGCTAGGTGACAAGGATGAATGCATTAGTTAGGGAGTCATATATGACCTTAAATAACATATTATATACCTTATAATGTCATATCATATGTTTCAAAGCTTCATATGTCAGTTTTAGACAATAAAGTGAACCCCTCACCATCATGAAGGTAGTTTCAAAGCAAAATAATAAATAGTTATAATCCAACTTGAGGAAAGTGCTTTATTTCAGAATGACACATATTTATGATAGCTTCCTAACTTCTTTTCCACTTCATTCCATGGAATTATAACTGATTCTTATAGTTGTACACTCGGTCTTGTGACCCTTGAGCTTCAATTCTTCTCTCTCCTCTCTTTGCTCTATATATTCAAGCCTTTTTGGCTTTGTAATAAATCCATAATTAGGATGGAAAATCCATGCTAGTTTTGACACCTCATTTTCCTTTTAATAAAGTTTTTTTAAGTTGATTCATTCTTTACAATATCTTTCCTAAGTGTGTTAAGTGGTTTAGGTGGTTGACAAGTGATGAACATGCTCTCATTGCTTCCATTTATACTCTTGCATGTTTGTGTGAGTGACATCTCTTCTAAAAAGTTTCATAAAGTGTATTTATTATTAAGTATGTCTTGAAGTGTGAGAGGGAATATTAGTGTCTTTTATCATACCTTATTTTCACCACCTCTAGATAGGCATAGCAATTGACCTCTATGAGAAATATTTATGCTAAAATGACATAGAGTTAAAGTTAGTTTGAGTAGTCTTCTTTCTTAAGTGCAGATGCAAGTATGTTATGTCAAGTTATCTTGGTGTATCACCTCATTAGTATAGGTTTATTTATGTTTCCTTTTTCTATTTTCACTCCCAATAGTAATTAGTCTAGTGTAGTGTGAGCCTAGAAGATAAATCAAGGGATCTAACCCTTTCAAACCTATAGATCTATCTCTTATAGTGGCTTGTCTATGAGGAGAGATAGTTCTATGTTATCCTAAAATTGATAAGTTATACTTGACTTATGTAGGATACAATTTTAGGCTATAATAGTTTTGGCACACGTAGTGAGACATGAATTCTGTGAATGTTGTTCAAGGTAGATGTTGGATTTGACAATAAGGAGCTATAATAGTGCACTTCTTATATTATTTGGTGACTCAAAAATTTCAATCTTAGTTGTAGACTAGTGCACTCTTTCATGCCTAAGGTAAACACAAGGTCTCTCACCAAAGGCATACCTTTTGAATTTCAAGAGCTTCATCCTTATTCATATAAAGAAAGTAGATTTGAAAACACCCATCCCTATCCAAATAGGTCCTCTCTTGCTCACAAACCCATAAGAAAATTCTTGATTACACCATTTTTGTAAAGTCCTAAGGCCATCATGGTAAGGAACCATCCTTTTGTAGCCTTCAATGGCTATATCCCTCTAAGACTTGCCCAGTATGATGGCATACCCATATATGCCCTCAAAAGAGTTATAAAATACATCATTGAGTCTTCCATCACACCTATTGAGCATATAAGGAATAATTATAACTTTTTAAATATCCATCACATCATTGAGGAGAAAAACCAGTCTATCTCCTTCATTGCTCTCCTAAACAAGGTCATACAAGTCAACTAGTTTACTATTGGTATGAATAGTAGGAGGAGAGTTGAACTAAATACATTTGGTAAAATTTATTAATCTTTATGCCTTATTTTCCATGGTAATAGTTACTATTTTTGTGTAATATGATCTATGAACTATCCTTAAGAATGCTAGTGACTTCAATCTACCTGTAGAACCCTTATATCTTAAGTTTTCCTATCTGCTTATAGTTGTTTGATTCTTAAAAGTGGTGAACATGATATTTTAGATAATTTTATTTATTTCCATGTTGTTTCTAACATAAGCTTGCACATGAGAGCATAAATATATAGGCAAGATCTTCTTTGAGTTTGGAGTGAGCACCATCAATGGTCTATAGATAGTTGTTTTCAGTTGCAATGTTTTGTACTCTCATAGTGGCTTCAAATCAAAGGTAATACACTTATCATACCTCCTCTCTAAGCATGGTGATATTCTAGGAAATTTAAATATACTAATATAAGTTTTAAGTATTTCAAACTAGATGGAGTTAAAAATGGTTCATATACACATTCATACTTAAATATAATAACCTACATGACATTGTAGGAGGTATGAGATAGAGTGTTGAATAGACTCTAGAAGTGTTTGGATTCAATTGAGGCCTTCAACTAGGCCTGAGAACATAAAGGAATTCATTGTATAAATTATGAGGCCAATACACATATCTAAATCTAAATCCATGTTCATAGTGTTAAAATAACTCTCATTACTTTAATATCTTCGAAAAGGGATTTTTCCCTATACATTTCTATCTTGTAATCAGAATCTATGAGGTCTAAGTAAGTTTTACATCTCCATTATTGTAGCATGGACATAGAAGTAAAATTTAAAAATGATAGGAGGTGGATTTGGTAAAGATAAGATAATTTAAAGGAGTATAAAATTCCATCAATTTTTCACTAAAGGCACTCAGTAAGCACAGTCCCAGTTGAGCTTGCATGAATCTATAACTTGTAACCTAGGTGTGTTGATGGTGAAAATGATTGTATGGTCTCATGGAAGAAAATAATTTAATTAAAGGGTGTAATTTCCATGATAAATTTAATATGTAACCAAGGGAGTGGATCATAGTGTTCAAACAATAAAATTTCAACCTACAAGATTCTTGATTATCCAAATGTGTACCTATAGGTCACACAGTAGGTATATGTGGTAGACCAGTCTATAACAATGTGCGATTAAAAGTTTATAGAATATAATATGGATAATAATGTTAGATACATTCTCAAACTTTTCTATCATACTTCCATATGGTCCTCAGATAAGCATCAACACCTACATGAACTTTGTGGATTTTGAATACACACCTACATTTAAAGGTAGTCTCCAAACTCGTCTAGGATTATGAAAAATGCAAGTTGGCTTGGTATGCAATGGTGTAATATTGAATTACTATGATAAAAATCCTAAAAATTATATATCACATTACATTTGACTCTCATGGATAGGAGAAACATATCAAGTTCTAGGTTTTGAACCTTAACCTATAGTCAGTCTAAAACCCTATCTACAGTCATAAGCCTAAAGAGCTAGTCTTGTGAAATTTGTTGATTGAAGGTCCTAGATTCATGATCAGGGTTTCAAAATTTTTGAATAGAATAAAAATTAATCAAGAAACCCTCCATAGTCTCACTTTATCCAAGTTAATAAGGTACATTCCCTTGATTTTGTCTCATATAGAGGGCAATTCATAAGCAATATAATCTATAGACTAAGCATAAGAATGTTGAATGAATGAAGGGAAGAGCCTTAAATACATCATGTAAATATGTGTAATTTTTTTTAGATATTAATAAAGTGTGAATAATAATCTACATTCATTAGAACCTCCATAGTTATGCCTATTAGGCCTAGAAATAGGCCTAAGCCCTACAAGTGTATAGACTAATCCATATGACCATGATAAATTTCTAAACATTTTTAATACCTTTAGGGAAAATTTTAGGATGGATTATATCCATTTTTTTATATAACATCAAAAAATTGGTCAATTTGGTCATAATTCCTATGAGGCCTACTTAGAATGCAAGAAGGAGATAGAGAGGCCAGCTTCTTTTGCTAATATATGTATGAACCATGTACATGAAACCTCAAGCACTTGGGCAGAGTTTAAATTGGTCCTATACTCAAAATTTTTGAAATTTTTTCTAAGTTTGGATGTCAAGATTTTATGAACAATCGTTAACAGTCCAAACCTAATAAAACCCTAGTTTGTACCTAATTGAGAAGAAATGAATGGAGATGCATCTAGGAGGATTAAAATTGGAATGAAATTTTTTAAGACATGTTTGAAACTCCATTTGGATCTATTAAATCCACTTTTTATTTATTATCACTTGTACGAACAGGGGTAATATTGAGTTTCTTTCAAGATTTGAGTTGTTTTTCAAGTTTAAAGGAGGATGGACAAGTGAGAACCATTGTGGGAGATCTTTAGAGACTTGTCCGAACTTATAAAACTCATTTCTCACATTGGTTAAACATTAAAAGACCTTTTTTACCTCATTCATCATACTTAGTCTAAACAGATGGTGGAAATATAAAATGACTATCAAGGATTGGGAGTGATAAGTGTTATATGAGTTTCATTAGGATCTTTTAATAGACTAGAAGACAAAAGAGATATATTTGAGTTGTATAACACATATTAAATTCATTTCTTTGATCAACTATAAGTCATTTTTATGACAACTTTGAGGACAAACCTAGGGGACTAGTGATGAATGACTGCAGGAAATGAATGACAAGTGACAAGGACAAATGCATCAGTAAGGGAGGAATAGATGACCTATAGTGACCTATTCTCTACATTCTCATTTTAGATAATATGTTTCAAGGATTCTTATGTAAATTTTAGACAATCAAGTGAACTCCTCACCATCATGAAGGTAGTTTAAAATCAAGATAATGAAGAGTTTTATGCCAACTTGAGGAAGGTACTCTATTTCAGATTGACACATGTTTATGATAGTTTTTTGACTTCTTTTCCACTTCATTCCATGGAATTGTAAATTATTCTCACAATTTGTCACTTGGTCTTGTGACCCTTGAGCTTAATTTCTTCTCTCTCCTCTCTTTGTTTTATATATTCCAACCTTTTTGGCTTTATAATGGATCCATAATTAGTATGGCAAACCCATGCTAGTTTTGAAACATCATTTTCCTTTGAATAAATTTTTATAAATTTGATTCATATTATAAAATATCTTTCATAAGTGTATTAGGTTTTTATGGTGGATGACAAGTGATGAACATATTTCTCTTGCTTCCATTTCTTCTCTTGCATGTTTGTATGAGTTACATCTCTTCTAACAGGTTTCATAAAGTGTATTGTTTGTTAAGTGTGTTTTGAAGTGTGAGAGGGATAAGTAGTGTCTTTTATTAGACATTATTTTCACCCACCTATATATAGGCATATAATTCTAGATCTATGAGAAATATTTACGTTATAAGGACATAGAGTTGAAGTTAGTTTGAGTAGTCTTCTTTGTTAAGTGCAAATGCAAGTGTATTATGTGGAGTTATCTTGGTGTATCACCTCATTATCATAGGTTTTCTTATATTTCCTTTTTCACTTTTCACCCCCAATAGTTATTAGTATAGTTTAGTGTGAGCCTAGAAGATAAATCAAGGGATCTAGCCCTTTCAAACCTAGAGATCTATCTCTTATAGTGGCTTGTCTATGAGGAGAGATAGTTTCATGTTATCCTAAAATTGAGAAGGTATACTTTAATTATATAGGATTCAATTTTAGGATATAATAAACCCTATACATGATTTATTAATATTTAGACATCCAAAAATTAAAGAAGAAATAGTCCCATATAGTTTTTAGTAGGAAAATGTAAAATGTTACCAACTACATCAAACTATGTGCCAAAAAGATGAAATATTTGTAGGGATATTGAATTGAATACGTACATGTTCACATATATATATAATTATATATAATATATTAATCATAATTATTTACATCTATCACCCAATTATCCTTTATTCCCCTATATATTTTACTTAAATGATGATGTTGATGCACACAATGACAAAATGTTAATGCTTTGTTTAGATAAAAAAATTGTTATTGAGGCAAAGGACAAGAAAAATGATGCATATGGTGAAGGATAAGGATATTATAAATCTATATATCTACCAAAAAAATTTATTTTAGAGTTAACATGTTAGTTGAACTCTTTACTAAAAATCTTGATATGCAAGATGATCTTGTCAATGGTTCAGATGGTATATTTAAAATGTATGCCTGTGAAGATAACAAAGATATTATCTGGGTAAAATTTAACAAAAATGATGATGGAAATTATCAATTATAAAAACATATTCACTTTTACAAAATCCATATTGAACCAAATTGGATCCCTATTTTCCATATTTCAAGACCACTGCAAAACCTACTTACAAAAAACATTAACGATACAAATCCAATTTCCTTTACCGATGGTATGTGCACGCTCAATACATAAATACCAAGGTTTAACCATGGAATATGTTTCACTCAATCTTCTTGGAGTTAATATATATGGATTAGTATATAAAAAACTCTCATCTATAAAGACCGTGGACTCATTATACTTGATAAGCTCGTTCATAGAGAAAAACATCAAAGTAAAAAAAAAATC